>CAKKOB020000208.1:28041-73493 GCA_918844115.2 Phlebotomus perniciosus | reverse complement strand
AAATGCTCTTAAAATTAATGAAAAGTTCCATGACAAGTGTACTACATAAATCAGAGCTCCTACATATCATGCAAATACCATTTCTTTTACTACCAGCAATGCAAATAAAGGGACAATTTTTCACGCTAACAGGTAACATATTTCTCACGTGGCATTTATTGGTAAGGAATCACATCCCATTGAGGGAATATCCTTTGTGCTGCGTGTAATTGCCGGGCATTTGCCGTAATGAGCAAAAGTCACACAATGCGTGTGTTGCGTCAAGTATAAATCACAAATGCTCCCCTCGCATTCAGGGAAAATGCCACAATTTACATTTTTGCCCAAGTGTGTGTGAAAAATGTCTAATGATGCTCTTCATGCGTAAACCCTATGGGAAATAATAATGAATTTCCACATATTTAGTGTTGATGTTGTGAAAATGGGTGCTGAGTGAGTGTGTCTGGGAAGAAAAAGAAAGTCACCAACGCTTCGGGGATGATCGTGCGGCGTCGCGGTGGAAAGTGTGGCTGGAAAATGAACTTTCCGCAAGCTCTCCAGTGAAAGTCTCAACAGTTGCTTTCACCACACTCCAGTGGCAAGACGTACACTTTGTGCTGGGAAATTCTCGCACATGGACTCACTCCGTGTGACCAATTGGATTTTCCCTCACGTCCCATTTCTTTAGATCAACAGTCAGTGAAAGTTAAATGCTATATTGCGTGCCAATTGGGGGTGGTTTTTAGTGGACGTAGATCTGTCGAAGTGTGAACCTGCCTTTTCTCAAGACCGTCCGACAAACCTCCCCAAACATCGACTAATTAATCGCCGAGGAGTTGTGAGTGTGAATTGGAGTTACGTGGCCAAGTGATTAAGGATAAATATATAATTTGATGGGAGGCAGATTTAATGGAAGAGTCCAAACACTGAGCTCCCGTAAATTGTCGTAAAAAGTGATTGGGATCGAAGTCAATTGCGCGGGTGAAGGTGTGAAAAACAAATAGAATTTCAACATAACAAAAGACTCATCATTCACATTGATTGTGTTATGTTGTTCTGAGTGAATTAATGTGTGTCCTCGACATAGGGACTCTCTGCTATTGAGAGGGAGAAAAGGTGGATGAAGGCGAGAATATTAGATTGATTGAAAGTAAATTGAAAGTGGAAAGGAAATATGAGCCATTTCTCTCTAAATATATACGTGAGAATAAGGGGGAATACATGAGAGATACTGTATGCATCACCAGGCGTTATCCTCAGACTCTACCATAGCATTTTCTAAATTACTCACATTTTCCATTTCCACTGCGCGGACTACAAGGTGAATGTAGGAGAAAGTGTCGAGCAAAAGGTGAATGCAAAGTGGGTGGTATATAGAAACACCAAGGAAGTGAGGTGCATCAAAGCTTATGAAATCCCCAAAGCTTCAAGAAAGTTAGTGTTGTGAATGAAAAATGCAGTTATTGCTTGCATGAGAACACCTTTTCATCTCACTATGATGACAAAGGAAGCCAATGAGCAGCACATAGTTCTGAACGCACCACCCGAAGACAGGTAGGATCATAATAATAACCCATCGGAGGAGTATATATCAATGGGGAAGCTGTTTTTCCATTGTTCTATACACCTAAGGGGAGGGAAAGGACACTGACTCATTTATTCCTCCTCCAAATCACATCGACCTCCACCAACGAGGTATCATTTTGTACATCATTTTTTATCCTCACCTGCTCGTCCTTCTCCATTCTGGGGATCTACATCCACGAAAAAAAAACAACAACATCCATCAATTCAGAGCCAGCGGTAGTGGGATAAGGAGAGCACCAGAAATTGAAGCTGAATCCCTCGGTGCTCGAAGGTACATGCAATTAATCACTTAACACTTCTGCATCATGGCACACATCATTTGGCAAACAAAACATCCATGCAATGCTTGGGAAATTTAATACCCCTCACACCATCATTAAATATCAATCAGATTAATTATTATTTCTATGGCAATGTAACCAATTATTCCCTCTCATTTATTTACACATTTTCCAACTTGGCGAGAAAGTGGATGTAGAGTGTAATTTGAAAGGCTTCCTTTGAATTAATGAAGCTATTTGGAGAAAGTTAGACATTTCCCTTGAGATCATCGTCTTTAAAACACACAGCGTGAAATTTATTACATTACACTTATGTGAATAAGAAGTGTTTAACCGTGAGGTTAATCAACAAGGATATTTCCGAGACTTTGACGAAGAAAACATAATGAATGAATTCAGCGTGAGAAATATTTTATCAAACCTTACAGAATTTTAAATTAGGTATTTGATGTCAGCAAAAGTATCAACACAGAAAAAGATTTTGCTCTTCTGTTTGTCTTTCTCATTCAGTCTCACGAAAAAATATGAGGCATGACATTAAAAATAAAAGCGTATAAATTTTAATATCGTGAAAAATTTGCAAAACAAATCCATTTGATTTTTTGCTTTATTATTATATTATTGTAAAGGCTTGTAAAAAGGTGATAATTTGATACAAATATTAAAATACATTTTTTACCCCCATAATCAAATTATAGGGATCGGTAACATAGCTTACAAATCATAATATCGACATCATAAATAAAAAAAAATACATTAAAAATAAATTTGAAATCAAATTTTATTTTGATTTCATGCACGTATCAATCCAATACCTACGTTTCTATCGATAATAATTTAATTTAAAGCTTCAAAAAGTATTCCTAAAATATGAATTGACCAAACGGTAAAAAAAGTTACCAGTCACTCATAATTATATCCGCAAAACTCTCCCAGGTAAGATCATTATAAGAAAATAACTACCGAAGTTGGAATGCCACAAGGGCCACAAGTATAAAGATTATAATGATCAAAAATTATTACATGACAAATCGAGGGGTACTCATTCCCATTTTTAATGACAAGAGTTTCTCGTTTCTCGGTTTTCGCTATGCAATTTCATGCTTCTCGTGCTTCGCGTAGCGTTTCTCGGTCAATTGACAAGGGTTTCTCCATATGAGTCACCCCTCGTGACAAATTCAATTATGAAATTTGTGGAGCATACCAAAATTCTCCAATAAATAAAATGTTTCAAAGTGTCAAAGTTTGCATGCCGAGGTTTAGATACACCATCCAATTAATCCGCTGTTGCGGAGAAGCTTATCTGGATCTGCTTCAATAGATTCAAACTCGGGCATTCCTCGAAATTCATGACTTTGGGTATAGAGTGAAACATGATTTGCTATATGCTCCTTGAGAGAGATGAAAATTCCTATTGTGTAGCATTTTAGTAGAGTTTTACTTGAGATTTGGCTTTACTTTATGGATTCAACGATGGTTCTTAGGAGAAATAGCTCACATACTCTTTACAGCTTTAAATGATATATATGTACATTGTCGTGTGTTACCATGTATCTCTTATGTTTGCAGGATATTCAAGAAGACTTCACCGAATGCCATTCTGACACTATACTTGGGTACAAGGGAGATAATCTCGAGACGTGGTGTCGTCGAACCACTGAGAGGTGTTCTCTACGTTGATCCCAAGTACATTGTAGGACATAGACTGTTCAGCCAATTAACTTTGACATTCAGGTACTTGAAAATAATACAAAAAATACACTATTTCTCGCATGACTCTCGTATTATGGTGTTGTGTGTCTACATAAGGTGAATTTGATGTGATTTGAGAAAATTGCTCACGTGTAAAGTGATTTCTCGCTCCTACAACAGAAAAATAGACACAAGCGAGGTGTGTTAGAGCGATTTTGAAAGGAAACACTTGAGAATATACCTGAGAATGTCTTCTTCGTTACAAAAGCAAAAGATTAATTTGAGATAACACCTCCCACGTACGGTGACAAAATTCAGAGAAATTTCAAGAAATGCAAATTATTTGTGAGATATCCAAATTCCAAAGAAATTTTTTTGAGTGAATTGAGTTACTTCGTACTATAGTTTAGATATTGTCTCTTTTTAGTATTAAATATAGGATATTACAATAATCTAGTTAGAAGGGTTATAAAGATGATTTAATTGAGTCCTTACTTAATGAGTAAATACTCTGCAAGGAACCTCTCCGTGTTCATAATTTATATCACACGATGCCGCTCGCCCCTCGTCTTGCGGAGGCCATCACAGGCCTCCCCCTGTGATGGCTTGTTTCAGTGTAGGTATCTAGCTAGTAAATTCTACTCTTACCAACCTCAAAATCGCAACCCGATAGAGCTTTACCATAATCGTGAAAAGGGCGAAAAAGTTAAAAAAAAATGTGTTAAATTCATAATATGAGAGGTACCAAAAGGGGCTCAAGCGGAGACCTCTGTGGTACTCACTATATCGATACCAAATTTCATCCCGTGTGATTCTGCAATTTGATCCCTATTCGGGCGCAAACAAATTCGCAAGCACACAGATAAACAAGTATTTTGAAGATGGGTATTTTCGGTCTCTAATGGACCCCTCACGTTCGTGGACACTGATATAGACACTCATAGAGGGAAACTAGCCAGTTTACATATGCACACTCTACTTTGCATAATGCTTCCAGCCAAAAGTGGTAAACAACCCCATATTTACCTGAGCAATTATTCATGTTACGAAAGCTTTATTTTTTAAAGATGACGTACGAATATTCATTATATCCAAATGTGGGGAAAAGTATACAGCATGACATATATATAAAGTGATGTCTTTAGCTTTTATTGCAGTGTTACGTGTATGGGGGATGATTTGGTTAATAATGCATGAATAGAGTGAGGTAACCGCCACTCTGTCGCAATTAATTTAGATTAATGACCTCAAAAGTACAGTATATACAACGTAAAAGTGCGTGTTAGAATTTCATATTTTATGTGAATGTGTGTTTTTTGTTTGTACACTCGAAGCAATTACCGCACATGATAATTATCCTATCAATTGCACTCACAGATATGGTCGTGAGGATGAGGAGGTGATGGGCCTCAAGTTCTGCAATGAGGCTGTAATAGCACTGAAGCAAGTCTGGCCAGTGACGGAGGGTGCTTCAACGAAGAAGGAGGAATTGACCCCTCTTCAGGTATTCTATTCTCACCCAACTGAAATTGCTCTTCAAGATTTTAATTTACACTGCAATTCATGACTCTTTTCATACTACACTAGACTGCACTCTTGGAAAGATTGGGTGCTGGTGCTCATGCTTTCAGCATTCAGATTGGCACGGTGGCACCACCCAGTGTTCAACTCATCCCGGCCAAGCACTACAATGGAGCTCCAATTGGCACAAGCTATGACATCAGGGCTTACATTTCCGATCAAACTGACGAGAAAATGCAGAAACGCTCAACGGTGAAACTAGGAATAAGGCTGATTCATAAAATTCCATCGGAGATCAGGTGCTGCCCGCAAGCACCACAGTCTCAAGCACCCTCAATCCCTAAATGCCTCCGATTGCGGCTATCCCCAAAAGCTCTCAAATTCTCCAACAAGCTGTGCGGTAGTGGCAGTACAAAAGCTCGCATCGACGCTGATAAAGATAAAGTCGTAGCACAGACGAGCTCCGATGCGGAAGTCTTTGAGGTATTATTATTATTATCATCCTTCCAGAACACTCTAACACACACGGGCTAATCAATGAAATATACCCTCTTGTTGAAGTTATTAATTCCGATTTAAATGATTTTATATGAATGAAGAGTTAGACTAATGATTCACTTTGAGTTTAATTATATTATTCGTTTAAGACATAAATTTATTATTTGATATTTCTTACGTTTTAATTTGATAAAATTGTTCCTTTATTTAACAAGTTTTGAAAATTGGAAATTTAAAAAAAAGGAAAAGTTTTTTACTGCAGCGATAATTTAATTCAGAGTTAAACAGTTAAATAACTTTTAAACAATGAAGCGTTTTTCGATGTTCACAAATTCTTGATTATTATAGTAAAGCTTTATAAATTTATTTCCTTTTTTAAATTTTTTTTCTTTGTAACAAATCTTAAACTTAAATAGAAATGAAAAGACTTTTCTGGTAATAATTTGAGCAAATGCGTGTCATTCAGTGACCACGAACGGTGTATCCAGTTTTTGCTGATGCTTCATCAATTGCCATTTTCACCTTTTACCTTGTGACATCGCTTGTTTGTGGTACTTTCACATGTATACATAAATTTTCTGGTAACATTTTTTTTACAGGCACCTCAGGGATCTATTGATAAGCCATTCCTTTGGGCAGAGGGTCGTGTGAGCCTAAAAGCGGCTCTCAATAAATCAGCCTACGGTCACGACGAAGACATAGCAGTGACCATCGATGTGCGTAACGACAGCCGAAAAATCGTGAGGAAAATTCGGGTGAGTTTCTACGGCTCTCAGATAAACATTGTAGTAAATAACATTTCGAGTAATAGAGTATCCTACGAACTGATAATAAATTACTATCCGTATTGTATTCCATTTCAAAATCTCCCCTTCTAGCGCAATGTTTACCTTCCATTGGCATCCCATATATAAAATTTCTATTCTATTACAAGAGATAAATCTCGTTTCTCATTCAAAATATTACTCCTAAACATATTCACTTGGAAAATACGAGCAATTATCATGTTTTCTAGACATAACAACTGAAATGTACTATGCACAGAATAACAATTAACTGGTTAAACACTTATTTGATGTGAAAGTTCTTTCGATAAAAACTTTTGTCGGTCATCGAATACTAAATCAGGGCAAGATGAAGAAAGAGGGTATGCCTTTATGTCAAAATTGATTGGTTTACTCAAGCTCAAAAAAGACGATTGAATATTATAGGAAAGGTTTCCCTGTATTGTCGGCTCAGCAAATACTTCCCTATTGACAGCAAACCCCTTTCTGCTAAGGAATCGCGAAAAGGATCACAAAATTTCATAGGGTTTCTTTCAATTTCTAAATTTTGCAGATAAAAGTGTAAAATATCAATCAATATTTCAATTATACATTCGTATTCGCACGGCGTTTATGATTTTAATTAAATAAAAAATACCTACCTACTGTTGCTCTCAAATCATTTTCAAATTGTTTGTTTTATTTTTTAGCAAGTTCTTGTATTTCAATTCTGGAACGTGATTTTCGCAAAAAATTATTCATTAATTAATATTCAATTTGCCTAATAAAAATTAGTCAATAGAACCGTCTATGGAAACTGTTACACCCCGCACTTAAAAATTTAAAGGCGACTCTAATACTTTTCAAATATATTGAAAACTTTCAAGGACTTGTGATTGATTAGTTTTTTCCTCGCGAAACATTCAATATGCAATTGGTAATGTTTTCCTACATATGTATTATGTAAACTTTCTACTTCCGTATGTGGATCTACTAGATCCTTGCCAAACCCCTATCTTAAAGGTACTTTTCAATTGAAATTTTCGCTGTAATTGCACAACCCAATCATCGATTCCAAACAAACTGAAAAGTTTTTCCTTTTCAGAAGGAGCTTTACGTAAGAAAAAGTTCAGAGAAAGGTTAAGCGCTGAACTCGTAGGAATGTTTCAGCAGTAAAAATAGACTGAAAGGAGTTGTGGAAGCTCATGATGTCGAAACTTTTCTGTCATATCTATAATTACAAAGTGTGTGCTTGCTGATTTCCGTGTGAGAAAAGCAGCAACAGCAATTTTCCTTATCGATTGATTGATTAGAGATTGGCCAATGTGGGTGGACTCACGGGAAGTTTCTCTTTATATTGCAGATCTTTGCCGTTCAGCATGTGGATGTGTGCATGTTTAGCAATGGTAAGTTCAAGAACGTCGTGGCTGATGTGAGTCTTAACAATCAACTTGGACCGGGGGAGTTTCTGCATAACACCTACTTCCTGCAGCCGATGCGCGCCCCTACGAAAAATTGGATTGCCGTTGAGGGGGCCCTATTCAATACCTCAGCTGACACTAATGTATGGAGTGAGAGTGCCAAGATAGCGCCTAGCTCTCCGATTGAACTGCAACCCCATGAGGACCGCAACGTCTTTGCCATTTATGTGTCGTACTACGTAAAGGTGAAGCTGACACTAAGTGGAATGGGTGGTGAGGTGTGTCTCAAGTTGCCCTTTGTGCTGGGCTACGTCGACACCGAACCTACTAACGAGACCCCTGCCACCCCTCGTCAAATCACGCCCAAGGCGGTGGACTCCATCGATGCAGTCTGTGAGGTGGATGCTCTGTGTAAAATCGACGAGAAGACGGACGACATCGCTGTGGAGGCTGCACAGAAAGACTCAGAAGCGACAAGTGCCACTAGAGTAGCCGAGGATGAGGACGATGTTGTCGGGGAGAAGGTGGAGAATACCGTCACCGTACAAATTCACACACCAAACACCCTCATGCAAGCTGATATTTAGCTTCAATCCACTCATCAACCATTGAAACATTAATGAGTGGCGGGGGATTTAACTCTTATTTGATGGACTTTAATTGGAATTTCTTTCTCTCATTTCTTCTCCTTTTTTCAACTCACCCAGATATAGCTGAAGCTTGTGATGCTGGATCATCATTGTAGCAGTAATTCTATCCTTTTATTTATCCCTCATCATGTGAGCTTCTCTGTTGATTCCTTCACTGACAAAACCTCATTTGAAATTTCACAAGACGGCCTGTGCTTCATTTTATGTCGAAAAAAAGACTCCAAAAATTAACAGAATGTTTGTTTAATGTCACTACATTTTAAAGTTGTTTTTTGATTTCTTCGAAAATTTCAATAAAATATTTTATTGCGTAAAAGGGGAAGGTATGTATAGTTGAAACACTAATTAGTGTTTCAAATAAATTTTTAAAAACTTTTATTATGTAAATTTGATTTATAATTTTGTTTCACCGAATTTTTTAACGCGTATCATCTTAACAAAATTTTATGAATAGTAAAAAAAATCTGGTGTGAAATTTGACGAAGTTGGTAACTCATTTAAAAAAATATTCCAACATTTCCAGCAATTACCATTTTCCATTAGGTAACTTGTTAATTATTATACATACAATTATTTCGTTTTATAAATAAGGTTGAATTTCCCCGAAAACCAATTCAAAATTAACTTTTGAAAACGATTCTGTCGCCATGTTACAATGATTAATTAGCGTGTATAGAAAGAGCAGGATGGCTATAGTTATCCCAAATTCACTCTGCGAAATGCTCATCTAGATATAATCTTCACGTTTTAGATTGAATGTTCAACATATAGATAAAAAGTGTAATGTATAGGACTGGAGAATAGTATTGAAATTTACACGATATGAATTCAAATTGTGTAAAAAAAATTGATTTTTTGTAAATAAATCACCAAAGAGTCAGAGTGATGACAGATTTTATTGGGAGCAATTTGATCGATTCAGCTTGATATTTCTGCGCTCACACTGTGCGGTAAATTCCAGGAGGAAGATATCATTCCAAGGATTTTCACACAAATTTAGGTAATTGAGATTTGGGAAGAAATCCAAGAAATTCGGTTGAATGTGTGAAAAATTGTTGCCATTTATCCGCAATTCACTCAAGGATGATATTGTGTAATTTTCCATCCACGAACTGAAGGATAAATTCGTCAGATTATTGTGAGACAAATCCAGGAGCGAGAGTCGCGTGAGCTTGTGGAAATCTCCGGGAACACTTGTAATCCCATTGTAAGATAGGTAGAGAGACTGGAGAGTGGTGATGGTGGTGATGTTGCTTAAATCTCGGATTTTATTGCCACTGACCTGTAAGTCATAAAGTTCCATTGTATTGGGAACATTGGGAACCAATATCCTCTCGATGTGATTATTCTCTGCCTTTATGTGAGTCGCATTGGCATTGAATTGCAGCTCAATCAGGTGATTGTCCGTGAGTCGAATAGTCCGTGCGTGAATGCCACTGAAATTATATTCAACAAGTTGATTCTCACTGAGATCAACATTTCTGAGATTTCTAAGTTGTCCCAGAGTATTGGGATGAAGAGTTGTGAGTTTATTTTGGTTCATTATCAAACTAGCGAGCTTTTCATTTTTCTTAAAGGTGCTTGGATCTATGAACTCAATGAGATTCTTCTGAAGTTCGAGGTGAGTAAGTTGGATAAGTCCACTAAAGACATCAAGTGGGAGGTTTTTAATAGCATTCCGTCGTAAGATTAGATACTTGAGCGATGTTAAACCCCGAAAACTTTCCTCATGGAGTGTCTGCAGATTATTCTCCGCCAGATGCAAGTTTTGAACATTGGGCAAGTTTGCGAAGCATCCTCCAGATAAATGAGTGATACGTTTGTTGCTGAGGAAGAGCTCCTCTACAGTGGAGTTCATGGGAAACCACAGTGCCTCTACAGATTCAAAGTTATTCGACTGCAGTCGCAAATGCTTCAAATTGCATAGGGGATTGAATATTCCCGGTGCCAGATGGGAAATTTGATTCTCTTCCAGGTGCAAATGCAGTAATTTCTTTAATCCGACAAATGCATGCTCATCAATTTGATGTAGCTGGTTTCCTGATAAATCCAGTGTCGTCAAATTTTCGAGAAAGGTATATTGACCATTCAGGCTTGTGAGATTGCTTTTCAACACCGTTGTATTGAGATTATCCACTCCAATGATTTGCTGAATATTTGTCAGACACTTTGCATCGATATCACTCAGTCGCAGTTCAAAAGATAGGATGAATGCCAATTCCCAGCGTAACGCCTTTGGCACAAAATCCAAAAACGTTCCATTGAAGTCACTCTCGTGAATAAACTGTTCCTTCTGCATGCGTTCTAGCATCTCCGTATTATCTGGGTTGACACCGGGAGCTTCAACAGTGAGGAATAAACTCAGCGCTACAGCCAAAAGGAAGATAATCTTTCTCCTGAAATGGTAAAAGATTTGCATGAAGTTCGAAAGAACAAGTAAAACAATAGCCTAAGGATGAAGAGTCTCATCTACTGAGTAGATCGCTTACCATATTGAAAAATCCATGTTTACTCTCTCACTACGACGCAAAGGTTGATGGTTATATCGAAAAGAAGGTAACAGAAATAAAATATAATAAAATACACAATCATTAACAATTATATAATGCCATTGCAATGAATTGCCTCTTGTAAAATACAACGCATTAATCTTGATGGGAATAATAGGTAAGATGTATATTATTGAAATTCCCAACAAAAAGCACGTAAATTCTTAGCAATGGGAAACATTTCTTTTGCATCAATTCACTTAAGGAGAGTAAAAAAATCGTATTGAAGTAAATAAATGAAATACAACTTTTCAGACTTCCTCAGAGCTTGAGGCAAACAAAAAGAAAAAAAACTGTTGCGAGAAACTTCAGTGAATCACCATCACTTGTTTTTTCACCGGTAATCACTCACACGTACTCTTGAACACAGAAATAAGTATTTCACGTGAAGGCCTGAAAGTTACTTATAGAATTAATTCAATAGAAAGAGAGAGAACTGAATAATATGATTTCTTAAGTTGCCTAAAAAATCCTAAAGCGATAACGTCTTGACCCGACTAGATTTTCTAAGCTGGTTTATAATACGACATCACCCGCAAATTTGGAATTTGATAACACTTTTTAAAACCTTCTCACTTTATTCTAATAAAATTCCATAACTTATTTTGCAGAGTATTAGATTAAATTACTAAAATTGCACTAAGAATGTGAACACATCCGATAAGAATGCATCGGAGTGGCTTTACACGGCAAATGGAATTTTTTGAACCACTTTCCTCTCTGGCATAATTTCTGCATCGTCTATTATTTGGGTTCGTGCCAAAGGCAACACAGTTTTCTCTCAGAAGAGATTTTTCGCATCGTATGTTATTAAATAAGAAGTCAACTAAAGCATGGAAAAATATTAAGCTAAACTTTTCAAATCTCTCTTGTGATTATATGTATTGCAAAATCTTATAAAAGTTTTTATGCGGAAATAAGAACCAAAAATATTATACGAAAATGCGGCGGATCAAAGAGGAAATCACAAAAACTTTCTATATCCGAAGTAAAAAGTGTTCAGGCGAGAAATACGAAATAACATTGAAAAGAAAGAGGCAAAGTTTGTACGAGTTAAATGTATCAAATGTCGCTAATTAATTTTCCTCTTAGCCTCAATATATTTCTTCTCATGTTTAGTCACCCCAAATTGATCCTTTTCGGATTGATGTATTATCTATCAATGCGAAATTTGGCATTGTCATTCAACAATTAATTGATCTCTAAATAGTCAAGAAGCGTGAAGTTGTTGTTTATTCGTGTTGTTTATTCCTTTAGAAAGAGAACTTTGCTCACAAAGCTTTTCAAGAGTGGGAAAAATCCAACAAGGAAAAGACACGCAACAAAAACATCATCGAACATCAATATTTATTGTCAAACGTACATCATCGTATTTCCCTCTTTGGCTTCTGTTATTATCATGTAGGGGAAAGATTCCACAAAAGAATTACATCGCGTTTCTCACCCTCTTGACGAGATGTAACCTACTTGAAATGATCAAAAGTTGCCACAAAATTGTGCTCCATTGGTATTTCTCTATCTACCAGTCCTATAATTTTTCTGAACAATCCTCCCTGCAATAAAATGCCACATATAACGATGGGACTTGCGGGGATTTATACACAAATTAATAATTGTAATCTCTGTGAAGGAAAAAATTTAATAATATACAAAATTTAAACGATTTCGTGATAAGAATGAATAAATATGACCTAATTTTTTGTTCCACTTCTCTTTGAGCTGTTACATTCGCCAAATTTCTTAGTGCTTCTGTGACGCATTTAATACTTTGAGAGTGGACCAGAGATGCGGAAGAGAAGCCGAAAAAATTCGTTACAATTTCAAAGTCTTATGTTTCCCCCATCTTTTTGCTCGTGTTCTTTCACACAGTTCTTATGAAAATATTAAAATATAAAAAATGGTGTAAATAAACTTCTAGCTAGACCACCAACTTCGGCATAGCAAAAGACTCGGCATATAATTTAAACACCCATGGCTTAATCTCAAAACTTTCAACTACCGCGTTCTTTGTGATAAAAACACAAATTTCTGTCTCTCCTTATACCCAGCCTTCATCATTTAAAGCTAAACTAAATAGACTTTTTCCACATTTGCATACTCGTTTGAGACTTTGCCGACGACAAAGTTTTCAGATGATTCTCATTGCTTACCTTTTTCTCATGGATGTCATCCCAGAAATGCTGACTTTCATTTTGTCCGCAACTCATAATTTCCTTTTGGGATTAGCTAAAATATGCTGATAGACTTAAATCTGATATACTGAAATTATATTGTGATATACATAATATGTAGTGAAATATAAAAAATGTAACAGAGAAAGTTGGGATGAAATCATGTTTGGTACCACCGAAATAATCCAGCAAAATATAAAATTTACGTGTTCAGCTTACGTGGATAAAGCAAGTGGTAAAAAGCAAGAACTATCAAATATTGTATGCTGCGGGGTTTTATTTTCGGAAACATACAGAGTTGATATTTATGTTGAACCACAAGAACAAGTTGTAATTTATCGTATTTAAAATAAACAATGAAGAACATGAAATAGATTTAGCAACTATAATCTAGAAGGGATCATGTTTCCTATAGTTTTGAATTCTCAAAGTCTCATTTATTAACTACAACTATTCAACTTATCCATTTAGGATTTGCATCCCAAAAAGGCAGATTGCAGAGCCATATGTAACTAATTTATTGTGTTGTTCAACTGGAAAAAGGATGCAAAATAGCACTTTCAAGTGAAATACATTTTGCGCTCCCTGTAATTGTTAAGATAGATAGTGATATTTTGCAGATAGGTGACCTTTCTATGTCCCTGCCATAAATTCCATGTATATATTACCATTTCTCTTCTCAACTTTTCAACTAAAATGAGGAGCAACACTCTTTGTCTTTGTGTGATATCTTGTGTGGTTTTCCCAGCGCAATTAAGTGAACCACCACCAGTCGAAATACACATTTTCTCTTTTCATTATTACTGTGCGTTGTCCTCTTTGGCATTTTCACACCTCATATGAGAAAAGTCATTTTTCACAGGTAGGTATCTCCACATATTTTCTCTATTTCTGTATATTGTTGTTGAGAAAGTATATAATATTCTTTATTAAAATTAAAGAAATATCGTAATTCAGTTAAATTTCTTGTTTTCTTGTTAGATAACAACGAATTAGATAACCCTAAATTAATAGGTTGCATGAACTTCCAGTTGTGTTTATTAGCTTTTACAAAAAAGAATTATATTAAAGTTGTGCTTTTTTGTTATAATAAATTACTCTCGGTATTCTACTCTTTCCTTCATTATAACTAGGACTAAAAGCACAACTATGAATTATCATTAGAAAGTCATTTGAGGATCGCAATGATAATCATTTTGTGTAATTTCATTAGAGAACAAGCTGAAATTTACATGTTAATAAGCTGTTGCTTTCAATACACAAATCTATTGATTTTAGGTTGTCAATTGAACCGCGGTACACAAGAATATAATCAATTTATAGCCAACATAATTACTAGGAATATTCAAATTTATCGCAAACACATTTCTGTATTAGATCAAAGGTTTGATGTGTTTGATGGAAATTGAAATGAAAGAGAAGGTATAGTTTACGTGGGGGACATTCTTCAACATATACAATCTCTCATTCCCAGCGGAGTTTCATGAACTCAACATCCAAATGCGATAATCACGCATTGAACAGGATTGATATGATTGCTTTTGACAAGAGATGGAAGCCATTGAAATTTGCAACATAGAAAGCATAATTTTTTCCCCATCAATCATCATTGTGGTGAAGGCACTGAAAGACTGAGAGGCAATGGTATATATTTATTCACATGAAAATAGAGAAAACTCCCGAAGAAAGTTTAAGCTCGCGGGAATTTTCCCAAGTACGCTATAATAAAGAAAGTATGTAGCTATATATAAGAAAAGAAATAATATGGAAAGTCAATATCGCACCTGATTCACCATCAGCACAGCTACTGATATGGTCTATACATAATTTAGTACTCAGTCATTTATCTTCGGAGTTACAATGTTCGCACAGAAAACCATCCAGAAAGTGAATGTCTGATAAAATATTGAAGTTGTGCAGAGTGATTTTCTTTCTTAGAAGCGAAAAAATCAGGACATTTTTTTCTACTACTTTATGTGATGAAAATCATCACAAAGAGACCACCGATATGGATTCACTCTATCATACAAAGTAGCACCAAATAAAGGCCAATTGGGCCATCAATATTGTTCTCTTTGAATCCATGCATTGCGAAGCATTAGCTACCAGAATGTAACGAGAAGCGCGAAGAATAAGATCCCTGCCTGAGAAGAAAGCCCTAAGATTTTGCTGCCCTCCATTTATAGTGCATTCCCCACAGATTGCAAAATTGTCCACTGTCTTTGGACTGTGCAAGTCCATGGTAGCTTTAGAACTACCATACATATAATAATAAAAGTATAAGCAATATATTAGCGGAATGTATACTGCTCCCTCCAACCACAAATCCCTCCTATTTTTATAAAAACGAAAACATAAAGTCGAATTTGTCTCACTTTCTCAATGGCATGTCGTCTTGGTTTAATATTCAACCATACTGAAAGCATAAAAGGGAGATACACAATTGCTAAGAATCGAGATAATGGTGTAATTCCACTGCCATTCCATGAACTGCGACGCATTTGGTCATGTACTTTACTAGTTTTACCAGCAATTTCAGATTCGCCACCAAGAAATTTACTCAAATGGTGATATATTGTCGGCATTATATATCTGTATGCAACTCCAGTTCTTTATATAAATATTCCGCAAGACGTCATACAGTGGATTAGGGAAAAATGAAAAGATTTTCCAAGTTGATTTCTTGGAGATAAGTGATTTACAATTAAACAACAGTAACCTAATAAAAAACATTTTAATTTCGCAAGATATTTTCAATTAATTCATTAAGAACCTAATAAATGAGAACTAATAATAATAATAAATTCATTAAGCACTGAGTCTAAACCTATCGGGCCAAAATCGATGAAACTTCTAGGTTCTCAAAATCCAAGTAAATATCCAAATTAAGATAAACCAAAAATAACTGATAAGGTTCCAAACTGACATATGTATTTGCTTAGTTGATATGACTTTCAGGGTCAAGTAGGGAAAATCGGAAAGTACTTATGGATTTTTACACCATTAGTGCCTAATGGGTTAAGAGCCATTGTTTAATTTGAGCCTCCTATTTTGATAAAAAATTTCTTTGCCATATATAGGGGGAAGTGGGACAGTGTTATTTTATGAGCTTTTCTTATATTTTCTCATTAAGAGATTGCTGCCCCTAACCACCCTAATAGTGGACTACACTTACGACTTAAGTTACGTTCATAACATTAGCAGCATACGAATTTTCGAGGCTTTAGTCGAGTGTATGCCCGCTATAACACAATGTATGTATTAAGGACATTGTCCTTAAAAAGAAAATTGATAAAAATTTACGGAACCTAATTCGTGTATACCGGGTATACCGCTTACATATACTATGTATTAGCTTTCTACGGTGACATCTATTATGGTAATCCATATCTTAATGGAGCATATTTTATGAAGAAGGTCCTGCGTATTTTCATATTCAAACAGACTTTATTAAATTACGACTTTTTCTTAAATCTTTGTAATGTTTCTTTGGCACATTTATCTCAACATAAACCCCTCGCCTATGGTTTTGTTCTCCCATTTTCACATTAATTTGAAACATTTTGCCCAGCAACTTGTTTATGTTCACTCTGTGCGATTCATAGGAAATTATTCCTGTCGGTGGGTGTTCGGGAATGTTCTGCATAATACATAATGTATATTCACGTATTTCATTCTGCCGGAGTGATGCTTTCTTTGTGTCCTTTTACGTGGACTCTTTTTAAACATGCAAAATCTCGCGGGAAGTTTACCTTGAATTCAAATTTCAATTAAGGTAATATAATATTTTGTCATGTCTTTTAGCTAATTAAGGTACTCTTGTCCATGAACAAAGCTCCTATACTATTGACTGTCGCGAGAGTCATTAATTTCTTTTGGGTAAGATACTCGAAAGTCTCTAAAGTGTTGTAAAGCTTTCCTTGGTTTCCTTGTGTACTTTTAGGGGCGATACAAATTATCTCAGTTATTCCTTTGTTCTTTTTTTGCTAATGTGAAATATAAGAAGAGGTTCTGAGAGATTTCACTCATTGTGAGCTATATGACAACGATATATACAGAAAATGTTACTATTTTAGAATTTCAAAAATTCTAGGAATGTCCCTCGTCATTGTATCCACCGTATCCATAGAGAATGTTAGACAATAGTCTCTATCTGAATATTTTGTGTAATCTATGCTTTTAGAAAAACTTCATATCTTACTTTTTTAAGCGATATTTTTTACTACTTACGCCATTTGAAGTCAAATTAAAAAGCATGCTAATGGAAATTCCCTAAAAGTTTCCACAAAACAATCAATATATTCTCTCTGTAAATATTGCATTGCGGGTGTACATAATTAAGCACCTGTTGTACATTTTCCACTATATAAAACATAGTATGATTTTGTGATATTTTACAGCATCTGACAGACAATTCGCCATTCAAACAATACCTCTTTATGAAACAAACATAATGAAAAATGTGGGATGCGGTTTAATTGCCACACTCTGCATTTAAACAATTTTATTAATTTGAAAATTCTACCTATACTAATAAATCAAAATCACTCATTCAGTAGTGCTCCCGCAGTTTTAACGCAAAAAGGGTTAAGTGAGTTTTATGATTAATTTTATAATTCAGTCAAAGATAAGTCAAAGAATAAAATAGACTTCCTTTAAAGGCAAAACAAATCGGTATATTAATGGTAATTCCCACACGGCATTACGCCAAGTTACAGCCACAATTTTGTTAATGACAATCTCATTATTCCAATTAGATCATTGTTGGTTTTCTGGTGTTTTTGTCGAATTTGGGTCAATAAAGGTATTATATGATAATATCGAGTACCATACCATGCTGAATTCATTATATTGTGCTTTCCTCTAAGAGAGGGTGTCTATGTGTAATGTTTTTCAAACAAATTTAAAATTCCAAAATAAGAGAAAAATTTATACTCTAAGAAAATTTGTTTTTCAGATTTAACTCACAAATCAGGTCACAATTTAGGGACTGTTGTGGTTGCCCTGTACATATAGTAGAAGATTCCAACCTTTTAGGGCTGTTGTAAAAATTTACCACTTTTACGGGAAATTTGAACTTTTACACATTTTTTTTATGAATTCCTATAAAAAAAAATGGCATACCTACACTTCCTACATACTTATACATACACTAAACATGCTTTCGCAAATTCATTTTTCTATCAGAATGCCAGAAGCAAAAGCTACCAGAGTTCATACTCCAAGTAATACATAGGTAATATGAATTGTACTTATTTGCCAGAACCAGTGTGTTATTCAGTGTCAAATGCAAAGAAATGTAGAGGATTGCAAACTCACATTTAATCCATCAAATTTGCATTTTAAATTACCAACATCGTGCCTGCACCGGTGGGTGGTTGTTTAAAAGGAGGATTGCTATGCTAGAAAAACGACGGAAAAACTCTATTTGCTTGAAAAATGAAAGACTTCTTCTTTTTATATAATATCTTCAGAGAAACAAATACGAATTAAGTATATAAAATTATTTTTTGTTTTCTTGGATCTCGTGGTTTCGTATATATGTTTTAAAATCTTCAATTTATAGTTTCATTTTTATAAGCAAATAATAACAATCTTGTTTATACAAATGCAAGTATTAGAGATATTTAAAGAGCAAAAAAAAGAAACAAGGAATGTAGATATCAAATCAACAACTATCGAGACGCAAACTTGCATATTTATTTTTTTTATTTACTTTGTATATGGGTTAAAATTCACGCTTCAAGAGTAGAGGCGGTTTATACCCAGTGAATGTGAAATTTGTGTAAAGTGGAAAATTCATATTTTTCGTGTGAAAAAGACGCAAAAGGAGAGACACAAGACATCCTATTGAGTATCTTGATCGAATTTCCAAGAGCATTGGCTGTAAACATCCCCGCATATAGTGCAGCTCCGATGGAGGGTCACGTCCCGTAGAGTTAGAGACGCGCTGTGATGGATGAGGTGGGGAGCTGTTAAGTGTCTTTTTGGACATATTGCGTTAGTATCCACCCTCCCAGGTACAAGGTGTTTGCGCAGAGGAAATTGAATGAAGCATGAGTGTACTGGGGGAAATGTATTTCGTGTAAATGGGCTGTGAGATTGACAAAACTTGCGGCACAATTTCCCAACTAAGAAGTCACCAAGTTTCCCACGAAGGACTTTCTCTTTACATTGGGTCACCCGCCCTTTCCACCTTAATTTTGGAGCTCCTTGACAAAGGAAAACGAATTGGTGGGGGATTGAACAAATACAGGCGAAAGCCATTAAATATGCGACACTCCCACCCACTTGAGCTTCTCCTCGAGGGGGTCAATCAAATGTGTGGAAACACCCAATTATTCATGACATATCTTTTCAGTATGTTGAAATGAGCTCAAGTATTAGATGCCTTTTCCGCATGTTTGAATTTTTTTACTTCTCTTAGCCAAAATTTCAAACTAATTATACCAGTAATAAATAAACGAAATAAACGAAAATCCATAAAGATCGCGATAGCATGTTTATTTTTTATTGATTTTCAATAATTGTGGTTGTGACAGTTTAATTAAATATGATACAATTTAAAACACTTTATTAGCGTCATTTTCATAAGTACTCTCAGAAATAATTTATTGGTAAATTATTATTGAGGTCATTTTATTAAAAAAAAAATGATAGAAATCTTGATGTCTTTATTTATTTATTTCAATTTTCGTAGAAAATGTGACTGATAAAACAAAAAGGTTGTTCAGATTTCAAGATTTTATACCTAAAAGTAAACATTTCTACTCAAAATCAATAAAGAGCCGCAAGATATGAAACTTGTAGCATCTTCTTGGGCTTTGCCATGTCAATTTATGAAAAAGAACGGAAGGTTTATCCCATTTTTTCAATAATTCCTTGAGAGGCGAATGAACCATGTATGGAGGCGTATGTGTGTGTGTTGCGTTTTTCAATATCAATTTCTACATCTGCCGCGGAAAAACACCCACGAAACCACGAGGAAAACTCAACAAAAAAATTAATATACACACTCATTTATATGTTGGGGAGTTTAAGAAATTGAAAACCGCCGCGAACGTTATTTTCTCAAGGGGCGCAAGGGAGACATAATGTAATGCTTCTTGTTTTTCCCGTTTGCCTGTTGACGTTCAGGAGGGGGAAGACTTTCAAGAGGAAAATGCTTCGAAAATATCGCTATTTGGTGGGGAAAATTTTCTGCGTGTTCCAAAATGACACGTTTCTTGAGCACAAAAAAAACGAATGTTTAGGCAGGGAATATAAATCCTTCTTCGCAGCGAAAGGAGTCTCGGAAGAATGAATTTCTTTGGTATCTCCATCGAATGTTATTTCTTTGACGCGACCACTGAATTCCTTATCATTTTATTAAATCGTGTCTAAGAAGGGACTCTATACCCTTTTTCAGACTGTCCCCCTTCTGCTATGTCTCATTCTCCAGCATCATTGATATATTTGAAGCCTTATCGGGCTCAATAAATGCCTTTTTGGTGGGCTGGAAAGTGACTTCACATGGAGAAGTCTTCTGAAATCCGCGAAAATTGATATCAAAATTCATCTTACAAAGTCTTGAATGTGTTTGTATTTTTATATTTAAGTATATGTAAAATATGTACGTACCTACATTCATTGAAAGGGCTTATCGCGGTCTCGGAAATTTAAATTTCCAACTTATATTCTGACACAAATCAACTTGGTGGGTAAATTTTGTGGCACGTTTTGGGATTTCTTCTGAATTTTAATTTAATTTTCAGGAAAGCCCTTTTACTATTACTTGAGTCAACAGGCATTATGTAGAGGCAATTCCATTAAGTGCGTTCCTACAGAAAAAGGCACTTTTATGGAAAGCTTACATTCTTATTTGTTTCATTCACAAACAATGTCCATAAAGCATTTTTGCACTTAGGCAGTGAACTGAATTGTAAATTTTATTTATAAAATTAACAAAAAAAAATCACGAAACTTCTCTTACTATTTCTTATTTATTTTTTTTAAAAAACATATTAAATTTGATAACATTTTTGTTTCCTCTTTATTTGAAATATTACTTTAAATTCTTTAAAATAGTTATTTCGAGAGGATTTCCCGGGATTTTCCTTATACTAAGAAATGCTATCATTTTGTAGATATTTATTTCGTTTTAATTTTTCTCCAATTTCTTTCCTGCAATTTGACGACTGAAAAGATTTTCTCAGTTGTTCCTTGCAACGCTGTAATGTAAAACATTGATTTCTTTTGTTGGAAGAATTCAAAGAAAAGACAAGAAGCGTGGATGATAAGAATTAAATTTCAATTAAAGAAAATTCCAACGCATACACGAGACATTTTCTTCAATATCAAAAGAATTTATATACATTTTTATTTGAGTCTTTTTGTCTTAACATTCCAGTAAGTGTTATATACCTATATATGTATAAAAAGACACACTTAAGCTAAAATATGGATGGAGGGAAGACGAGCCATTTCTTTTGATTTACTGAACAACTGTATAGAATCAATAAACGGAATCACAACTTTATTGTTGGAAGCATATGAAAAATGTGAATATTTAATTTGAATTTAAAGGATTCTCTTTATTCTACAGAGAAAGAGTAACAAAAAAAATTATTGCAATATCTATTGGTTCAAGAAGAGCGAAAAAAGCGAGAGACGAAATAAAATTTTCCTCTCAAACAATTCCCAACAGAATTGCATTATTTCACTTCGTTGATTTGTCTGGGTTGAATTTTAAAGATTTGCCGCATCATGCAAGGATTCCCTTCGACAATACAAAATTCTGGTTCTTAATGCGGATGAATTTCTTAATTAAATAATACCGTCTCTGCATTTTCGTCATAAATAGCAAAACATGCAACACTGCAAATGAGACTTGGAGAATATTGTTGCACAATGAATTGCATTTGACTGGAAGACTTTTATTATATCTATCGTCACTCTCATTCCACAGTCTGCAATTAATTCAGACAGTAAAAGTGCCATTGAGAGAGAATTTTAAGCATAGAAAGCTTACCATTCATTTGAGATTGTCATAACTCTTCATTCTCTTATCCTCCACAGCTATTAAGAGTTTTTTTCACCACAATTCTCCCACTTCTTGAACACATTTCAAATGGGACTTTTCATTACATTTTATGCGGTTGCTTCTTGGAAAAATACGACATCACAACCACTTAACTTTTTTGATTCACTCGCAGGGATTCTCTAAATTTCTTCAATGATCTCTCAACTCAATGGAAGACTTTATTTCGCTAAATCTTAATGACAATAAAAGTAATAATCATTATAGGTGTGGATATTTCATTTGGGAAAAATATATATTTCTTTATTATACTTAATCAAGTCAATTTGAGATTAGATTTCTCTACTCGTAGCGATTTTTTATCTCAAAAATTTGCAGCTAAATGCTGCAAAATCAAAAACTAAAATGCCCCCTTGTCGGTCTCGTCGGTCTTTAGAGATCACGTGTTTTTATTCTAACTAGCAGTGTTACGAAGTAGACGTGTTTGGGTATTTAAAGGATTTAAAGAGGAACCTAAACGTTCGAAAATATTTTTTTATCCAAATCGATCCAGACAGATCAAATTCATCTTTTCTTATTACCTCTACGAATAAGAATAGAAATTTTTCAACAGGTATTGTTAAAGGGAAAGGTCTCCAATAGGGGAAAGGGAAAGGGACCAATAAAACAACATTTTGCACTAAAAGATTTCTAATTGGCGAAATAAAGTGATTTTCCAGACAATTTTAATAGCAAAACTCGCAAAACTCAATCAATTTTCGAAGAATCCAAACTTTTCCCGGACTATTTCCAATATACCTTCTCATTGTCTGGCAGACTTAAAGTCCTTCAGCATTCAATACTGAGAAAACATTAGACGTGATTGGAATCGAAGGAGAATCGCGTTTCTCATCATCTGAGCTCTCCTCGTTTTCATCCTCAGAATCCGTGAAATTGACAAAACTAATCTCACTCAGTTTCGGATCCTTGCTCTGGATCGCGATGATGTCTTTGAGTTCGGGATGATCCAGCCACATGGCTTCGTTCTTTGTGAAATCTGGCGGTAGGAGGTGGAGATTGAATTTGCCGTCGAGAGCCATTCTCAGAAGGTGATTTGCACTGCGATATGTCGCCGGACGGGCCACTCTGGCAGTCAGGAAGCCTCTTTTTACAGCCCACTCATCGCACACTGTTATGGGCGACCATCCGTCCTCTGGATCGTGATATTCGTGCTTGAGACCGAGCAGAGTCACGAGATCCACTCGCTCACACAGGTATCTAATGGCTCCGTAAGGCTCCCTCAGCTGGGCGATCGGGTAACTCCCCATTAGCACCTGGAGACTCCTCGGGGCCGCTGAGGGGAACACCAGTCCCGGACAATCGCACAGACGAACATTCTTGGTGAGAAAGATGGTCTGGAAGTGCTTTGTGTGACCCGGCGTGCGACTCACACTCACCACCTTGCGCCCCATGAGGGCATTCATCAGAGAGGATTTGCCCACATTCGGGAATCCCAGACAGCCGATCGTGAGGATGCCGTTTTTGTGCTTCACGTACTTCTGGAAGTCAATATCTTTCTCCTCCTCGTGCACAATTTCCGGAGTCTCGGGTTCCGCTTCCTCCTCCTCGCCATCACTCAGGTTCAGCTCCTCGAGAATCTTCTCTTCCCAGCTGGAGATGTCCACGGCGTCTCGCACAATATCATTCACTGCCTTGTACACCTCATGCGCCCCTTCAGCTGCCATTCGCATCTTGCCGCGTCGGCGGCGAATCTGGACGCCAGTGGAGGAGCCCTGGGGCCCCCGGAGGTTGTAGGAGGGGAAGGAGGTGAAAGCGAGAATGTGTAGCTCTGGGTATTTCTCCTGGAAGTACTTCTGCCACGCCAGTACAACCGTCGGCCGCACGAGATCAATCTTATTCAGCACCAGAATCATACTCTTGCCCACATCCCGCACGTACATGTACACCGAGGGTGGGAACATGAGGGTGGGGAAGCGAATGTCTACGATGAGCAGGAAAATGTCCGAGATCTCAAGCACTCGCCACAGCTGCCGCCACGTCTCCAGATTGAGTTCGCAGAAGCTGAGGATTTTCTTATCATCGTAGTGCATTTTCTCCAGATTCTGCATGTAGTCCCTGAAGTACTTATTCTCATTCCATTCCAGCTTCTCCTTGGACATCTCATACTGCCACGGTGGCCTCTGCGGGAAGTCGTATCCCAGGAAGAAATTATCACCCACCTCGAGTTCCTCCGGCTGCACGGGATTCAGCAAATGTCTGGCCACTTCCTTCGCCTCCCTCAGTTGCTTGTCGGATTCCCGGTAGAAGTGGAAAACGTACCTTCCATCCCTACCAGGCTGGTAGTTCAGCTTCTGCACCTCCAGCTCTTCCCCATTTCGTCCATCCTCTGATCCCTCTTCCTTAAGGGTCTTATTCAGCAAATAGGGATTCGAATGCACTGCAGAAAATAACATTAGGAATTCAATACGATTAAGTAACTTCCGTAAGTTCCTAAGTACCGGAAATAGACAATTTCTTACCAATTTTTGCCTGTTTTTTCGCCGCTAGCTGGACTTTCTTCTTTTTCCCACTGAAGGCAATTTTCCTGCGACCTTGAGGCATTTCGTGGAAGATTGGCAAGTGATTTACTTATTGATTTTCAGGGAAAAACCAAGGATTATTTGTCAGAAATTGGCTATTTTTGTGAAATTGCCCCCAGAATTGCTGTCGCTAAACAACCTGAAGATAGCAAAGTTTTATTAACTTTGAACTAACGGCTATTACACTACAAAGAAAATGGAGTCAAAGTTAGAATGTACCAAAATTTTTAAATTAGAAAAAGCTAATGAAACTTTGCCAGAAGCAACTATTTAAGGACTAAAAAAATAATTTTAGAAGAATTAAGACAAAAATTTAACAAATGACCTTGACCTATCCCAATCCCCCATTGTTTTTATAGTGCAAATCAATCCATTTTTAGATGGCTCTGCCTTTAACAAGAAAAAATATTCGAATAATTCTATATTTCTCCAGAAATGCCACAATTTAGATTCTCAACTGTCCCTTGCCTCCTGGTCCTCCTTCATCATCTGTTCAATGAGTTTTTTCCGCTCCTCCGCTTGACGCATCTGCCGCAGAACTAGATCCTCAAAATCCGTTTGTGTGACGTTACTGGAGGCTTGAGAGGCAGTTTTGAGATCCTTAGGAGGTCCCCCAATCCACTCAAGCCGTAAAGGATTCTCCGGATTGCCTTTCTCATACGCTATGGCCATCTCTGAAGCCTCCCGTGTCTTAAACTCAACAATAGCGCTGCCTGGCTTCTTCCCGGACACCACAATCGCTTCAATATCGCCAAATTTCTGCAGGTATTTCCTCAAAGCTTCCTCATTGTAGCCTCCATTTGTGGAATCTCCCTTCTCAGCGCGCCATTTGATCTTTATTCGATGTTGGGATGAGTCCCATTTGGTGGAGCTCTGTAGGGTTTGGTGAATCTGTTGCCTCAAAAGTTCTTGTTCCTCCTGTAGAAGGCGCGATCCCTCCTTTCGCAGCCTCTCTATCTCCTCCTTGAGTTCCTCTTCCGGAGATCTCGCCTCAGTGCTGTAAGACTTCTTTCTATTGGCTTCAACACTGGCTGCCTTTTCCCTTTCCTCAAGATCTGCCTTCAGCTTCTTTCTCTTGCTATCCAATTGGCGATTTCTCAACTCTGCGGCCTTTCTGGCGCTCAAAACTCTGTCATAGGCAGCCCGTGCGGAGGCATCTGACAGAATTTCTAGGGCTTTGGCCAGCTCATGAAACAGCTCAGCTGCTTTAGGATTGTCTGGATTCTTATCCGGATGACAATCGAGCGCCTTCTTCCGGTAAGCCTTGCGGATCTGCATATGAAGGGAATTACAAACAATTAGAAAAGGTAAATTTTATAGAAATTTCCAGACTTACTTCAATAGCTGAGGCTGTTAATTCAACACCCAACAATCCATAAAGATCCATATCTGTGAAATTCTTGATATCAACCATTTTTAATAGTAAATTTTGAGAAAAATCTATAGAGAACTCAAAAAGCGCACCGCAAGATAAACGTAAACAAACGAACTCCAGCGCCTCCAGCGGGTAGTAGAATATTTATGTGCTGGTGGCGAGTTCGCTTCCCGCCAAATTCAAATATTAACCATCGTTTGAAATTAAACGACAAATTTTGTAAAATTGCTTGAATAAAATACTGTGCACGTGGAAAATTTTTTGATTCCTACTCCTTGACATTGCATTTTAGTGATCTCTAGGAAAAAGATGCTCAGTAGCTCCTGTTTAGGTCGGAAAATCCTTTTAGAAAATAACCGTATTGTCGTTCCAATCGTCACAGTTGGTCTTAGCTCGTTCTCCGAGACAGAAGATCAAATTCCGGGAAAATTCGCACTTGTCACGTCGCTGATCCATCTCTAGAATATGGAAGCACTCCTGAATGGAATCCGTATAGAAATCTTTGAGCTGTCGATCTCTCAGCTCCCGCGTGAGAACGTGCAACACTTTATGCTTGTCGGGATACTCATCCTCATTTGTCATCTTCATCTCCTGGAAAAAGCAGTGAATCAAGCATGATCTATCGTACTCTGATCGTCTCTCGTAGTTAGACTGATTGTTGTTCTGCCCATAAGAGCTGCGATTTCTCTCAGATCTATCAGAATTTCTGTATCCACTGCGACGATATCTGCCTTGTCTTCCGCGCAAGTGATCCCTATTCCTGCTCCTGTAATTGTCCTGATCCGAATCTTCCTGGTCATCTTCATAATCATTGCTCTCCTCATCGAATTCCTCTCCAATTTTCCGCATACAAATCCTCACAATGCGCTTCACATCGTCTTCTGTGGGCCCATCGTCGGTCTGGCACTTGAGTCCCGCCACCAGCGCGCACAGGCCCACACAAAAAATCACTGCAATTAGCAAGAGAACATTTGATCTCATTTTACCCACTGCATCGAATTCCTGGCCCACCGAGGCTTTTATAGAGCTGGACAGTGCAGTTGATTGATTGCAATTGCACCTGTCCAGCTGTCCAACCGCTTCCGGATCTCTTTTGTGCACTGACATTAAGTAGAATGATTATGCCTAGACCAGATCAAGGTGAAATGACGAATGATCTCATTTTCAAGGCATTAATCCCAAATTGCTGAGTAAAAAAGTCTACAATTTTCACCTCAAAAATGCCTTTATTCACCTTTAAAACATACTTTGTGGAGCTGCATTGCCGAAGAGGAGCTTCCAAGATGGTGGGATGACCAGTCGAGCTGTTCCATCCTCCTTCTTGGGCAGAATGTTGAGGAATTCATTGAGTTTGTTGGTCATTTGCCGGGCATCTGGTGAGTTATCTCCCTCCGAGACGTATTTATACAGCAACAGAGCCGAAATTTTCTTCTCCTGCAAACGCCTGAATAGCTGTGAGGCAAATCCACCACCCAGAATGTGAGGGAATCCTTCGCCAGAGTGCCTCTGCCAGTTGAGAGAGTCAAGCAGATCTTGATGGCTTTTGCTGAAGTCCTCCGAAGCGCTATATTCGAAGGAAGTCTCCTCAATCATATGCTTCTCATGAGCATAGCAGCTGCTGAGAACAATGACTTCCTTGAATTTGTTCTCTTCTATGAAAGTCATTAGTTGCTCGAAGAAGTCCTGCATCAGTGAAGCCACCAGAGGCGATCGGATCTGCAGAACTGAAATCTTCTTCCCTTCCTTGTCATCCACTGTGAAGAGCTCACAGGCTGTCGTTGTGGTGTCCTTGTTGTCGCGCCAGTAGGCTGGTGGACCGATAATTGGTATCACGGCCGGATGCCAGGCGAGTCCCACCTTCTGCATTTTCAGTGACTCCACAATAAGATCCACTGAGAGTTGGGCCACATTTCCCACACAAACACTGGGGATGATCAGAGTTCCATCCGTGAAGTCAGCACTGGAAGTTAACTTTATCATCTTGAGAGTTTTCTGATAGGATTGGCAAAGAAGTTCTGTTAATCAAGTGAATTCTATCAGAGAAGCGTAAACTCACCGGATCACAGCGTGATAAACAAAATTTAAAGTGACAGAACGGATGGAACCCTATAACTTGGCATATTGAAGGCAATACATACTTCAGACAATTCACAAGACTGTCCTATGACATTACCAAGCACCAGCAAATCGAATGCGAATCAGGATTTAAAATGAATTGAATCATATGGCTAAAAATCCTAGAAATAGTCGCAACGCTGCCAAGATAACAAAGGAAACTTAGGACCCAGCAATGGTAAGTTTCAGCTAATTTAATTTTTCTAACGTTGATTGAAAGATGCATTAATCAGGAGCTAAAGTAAATGCATTTCTGATTTAAGAGAAAAAAATGTATTTAAGTATAAAATTGCATTGAATTTTTTGAATTTTTGGGATCTTTAGGATGAGAAGTTATTCCATGCCATAAAAAACATAAATAGAAGAGATTTTACGTTTCATTCCAAAAAAATTAATGTCTGCCAATTGCATTTTAAGATATTCAGCAATCGCATTGTTGGGAAATAGTAATTGCTAGAACAATGCTTGGGATCCGGGTTCGAGTCCAGTGAAGGTAAAGTTTTAGAGCTGAAATTATTTTCAAACACAAAGATTTCTAAATCAATAATTTCACAGGAATTTCAGATAACTCAAGTTTTCCTCTCAAACATTACCTTTTATTGAAATTCGAAATAAAAGTCTTCGTTCCATTGTACACCTTTTTTATTTCACATTTTCTGTATACTAATAGATTTTAAAAAACTATAGCATTTTTCTCAGTATTGATATTTTTCTATGATAAAAGATAGGTCCAAGAAGAATCTCTTATTTAGTAAGTTTGGTATGTTAACAGTTTCAACATCGAATTTGTTTTCACTTGCTCGAATAGTCATAATTCCGCAATATTATATACTTTCACTGTTCAAATTTAAGATTTTTCCTGGAAGTATAATATCTTTTTTCCTGCACTCGACTGATAGAATTTATAGAGCTGTTTATTCTTTTGCAAGGTATATATACCTACTACAAACTATTACATCGAAATTGGGAAGAAAAAATCTATCCACTAAATTTTACATAGGTATAATTAAAAATATATACTGCTGCTGTTACATTCAATTGATTATTCAATATTTATTATGGGGCTTTCTTAGAGAATAATTGATAAGTTATGCACTTAGGGAACTTATTCCCTCAATTCACTTCTTGCCTGTCTTTGTTGTTTGAAATTGCTGAGAAATTAAGTGTACGAAGAAGCATAAAATCCTATTATATATTATGTACAGGAGTATTGTATTGTATATATCTTAATAATCTTAATCTATAAGACATCAAATAGCCTACAACACATTTTACCTGCTATAGTGTTAAGTTTAATTTTTAAATAATATTCCTTAAAAGACATTATTATTATTAAATTTTATAAGCATTCAGTTGGCATTTATAAGAACTCATGCATGATCTCATTTTTAGCAATATATTGCAAAAAGTACAAAAATGTCAAACTTATTTCAATTACAAAATGACAACAACAAATCTGTTTAAAATATCCTACTATATAAATACACAATTGTAAAGACTTATGCCGCCTAAAAGCATTTTGTGTTTCTTTTGATTTTCAGTTTATTAATATTCAACTGCTAAATGAATCCAGTTTTAAGGAGAAAAAATATAGGTTTATTTTAAAAAGAGAATCCAAAAAACCATGAAATCAATAGCACCAAATAAGTATCACCTTCAAATTCATTTCATGTGTGAGTCGAGAGTAAAGAAATTTGCACACTTTATCGAAGAGAAGAAAATTAAATGATTTTTTTTGTTTATATTAATGAATGGTAGAGGTAAGGAGAACTACTGCATTATTGCATGGGAGTCACTTAACTTAATCTTCTCATCATTTCTCATGATCTATCGCCTCATATCACCTTATAAATAATTCCTTTATTTCATATTTCTGTTTATATAAAAATTGCACTCAATTTTTATTGATTTTTTTTTGCCTTTTACCACCTATTCTTTCAGTATTAGTTGTACACTTTTTTCATTCGTATAAAATACTCATTTGTATCGCAAAAATCCACCTTCTATGTTCCCAGGAACGGAAAAAAAACACCCTGTGTCCAATCTGAAAATCACATTTTCTCAAAATCCAATCAATGTCCGGAAAAGAGTTCAGTTTCACTTGTCACTGGAAGTTAGAACGGGGATGTCTGGCTGCATTTTCATGGTCAACGCTGTGGGATCGTAATATCCGGCCAAATAATATGTGTCATTGTTATCGTAAATGGATTGATAGTGCTTTGGATCACTTCCAAATTTCTTGTTAAAACCCGTCACAGAGAGGACTTCACATTTGTGAGAAATTGTCTGCACGTCGTTCTCATCCTCATGCGGGGATTCAAAAAGGGCGCCCTGGAAAAAGAAATTAGAAATTTTTATTTAAAAAAATAATATTTCATCGCCTGGTGATAATTTTCTTAAAAAGAGCAGCTGGATTTCGAAGATAGTTTAGTTTTTTAATCTAAGCTTAGAAAAAGATAAATGGTAGTTTTTGGCGGGAAAATCTAACTTCTTATTAGGCCAAATCTTATTAGGCTGTTGCAATTGAATAAAGAATTTTTTACCAACTTTTTTGAAGAAAAAGATCGTGATTTTTATTTCAAGAAAACTATAATATATGAAAGTCTAAACAAGTTATTTAAACTCCAATAGGTCGATTGGAGATGGAAAGATCTTTCAAATCAATGTACGTCTTTGGGCGATTTGGGTAAAGAATATTTATATCAGATGGTTCTAGGTGTCTCGAACCTAGTCCAATCCTTGGTCCAATCACAAATCTGAAAATAGTTTCTGAGAGCAGAAGGTCTAGGAGTTCCATATTTTTTTTTTCAATAATTGTCTTGAAATGAAAACCACGATGATTGACTTCAAAAAGTAGTTTGAAAAAGCAAACAGATTCTTCACATTCCTCGTGGTGCATTCCGATAAATTAAATTTGCCTTTTGCAAATCAATTTTGAACAGAATATCAGAAAAAGAAGGCACGCAATTAAAGCTGGGGCTAAATTGTATCAATAGAAATGGGTGATCTCTGCATAATTAACATACAAAATCCACCAGGAAATTTTAAAAATTCTTGCAATAAAATTGAAAGTTATTTGAAAGGTTTTCTCTCAACAAATAAGTAAAATTAACATGGTTGCGAATATAAAAACTGCCAGAGACTTTTTTTTAACAAAATAGATAACTTAAAGCTCATTGGGATAGGTGAATTTTCTCTTTGTCAATTCAAAATTAGCATTCCACCCGCAACTTCCCTGAAGTTTAAAATTGAAAATAATTCCCCATGCTGCTCTGGTAAAGTGCTGGAGTGTAATTTATTTATTAAGTACAGGAGAGATAGCGAGTAACTTCATGAAAGTTCTTCATTAGGCCAATGAATTGACGATGAAGCAATTAGGGCGATAAATTTGGGGCGGAATCGATTGATTGACTTACGGGATATTTCAAATTGGGACACCCTTCGGTCTCTTCGGGGTGGTAGAACCATTTGACGCGCACAACCATGTTGCAAGCTGAGGTCTCCCACATGGACTCGATGCGCCCGATGTAGGGTCGATCTGGACGGCCTGTAGAGAGGAAGACGGCGCTGTCGCCCACATGAATGGACTCCTTCCCGCGCTGGATTGTCTTGAAGAATTGCTTCTTGACGCGACCCTTGGCACATGTTCGCCTGTAGCCCTTACCCACCCACGTCCAGAGCTGGCGCGCGGGCAGAAAAGCTGCAATTTTGCTCTTATTCGGTTCCGTGGAGTCTTGACGCTCCTTCTTCTTGCCAGGCTCCTGCAACAGCGAATTACATTGACATTTAAACTTTTCTGGTTTCAAATCCAATAAATCAAGTCACTTACATAGAGTGAGCCAGAACTCTCTGTCACCGACGAGGCCACTTCCTCCTCCGTCATTGTCTCCTCCTTGATGGCCGGATTGAATTTGTCCGCCTTGGAGGTCGAATTGGTCTTCTTGGTCGCCACCATGTCGTCGGAAGTTGTGGGTGATGTGCTGTTCTCTTCACGCGATGCCAGAATATCGTCCTCATTCGGCGATGAGTGTTCAGTATCTCGATGATGATGCTTCTTATGTTTCCTCCGCTTCTTATGCTTCCGATGCTTGCAGAACTCATCTCCACATTTATACTTTCGCCGATGCTTGCGCTCTTGCTCCTGATTTGACTCCGAAGACAAGCGCTTAAGCTTGCTCTTTCGCAACTTCTTCAGGCGCCGTCTCTCCCTACATGAAACGAAAATTAAAAAGGGCAAATGAATTTATGAATAATTTATTGCTCGAAATGATTAATTAAAATGAATGTATTTCATTTTTGTATTTGGGGTTTCGCATAATAATTTCCTGCATTCATAATATTAATCCTTCGGATTATCGGAAATAGGTCAAAAAGGCTTTTTAATTGGAAATTTATTAGCTGTCGCAATAAAAATCAATAAACCATTCGCCAAAGTTGGAAAACGAATTTTAATTATCCCATTAAAATTGTGAATTAAAGTGGATTTTATAGCTTTATCAGCTATATCAATTTTATACAGCAAAATGTATTAAGATAATTCTTTTTAAGTTTTTTTTTAATAAACAAATTAAAATCCTTGTATATTTTGCAAATGCTTCCATACAATGACCACTAATTATTAGGATTTATTTCTGACCTTTGAGCTTCCTTGCTGGATTTACTGCTACTAGCCAAGTCCCTCTGAGAGATTGTAAGATCCTTTGCACTTAAGATGGAAGTCACTGCAGCATGATGTGCTGCATCACGATCTTGATTACCATGGCCTGAACTCCGTTTCCTCTTGCCTAAAGACAGCAAAGGATTGGGATCGTACTCTGTGAAAATTGAATTTATTATTGTTTCTCGACAATTAAAAAAAAATAAACCATAGAGGTTTACTCACCAACGATGGGATAGTCACTGAGCAGGAAGCGGATATCCTCAAGAGCTATCCTTCCACTGTCTCCATCATCAAATTCCACGCTCACAAACTTCCTGTCGATCATGGAGTCTGGGGTTCCGGGTTCGGCTGCTGTTCCAGGATACAAACACCGATATTGCTGGCTCCAGTAGGCACAGAGACGCGTCCCTGTCTGAACATCGCTTGTGGCTTCGGGTGCCACTTCCAGGATTGCATCGCGGAGAATCTCTTCACGGGACATAATGTGTGGGCGGTTGCCACGTTCCCCATCAAGAGTCACGGCATAGATGTCCGGCGGCTTGATCGGATTGAGACAGCCTGCGTAGAAAAGTCCACCCATCGCAGTCAGGACGCGAGTATTGGTCTTGTCTAGATGATCACCAGTGAGGAGGCACTGTGTGTCGATCCTTCGCTTGCGCTCCTTGAGCTCTGAAGACCTCCTGTGTTTCCGCTCCTTGGTTCGCGATGTCTTCTTGTGCTTCGAATGGTGTTTGGATTTGTGATGGGATTTCCTCTCGGGCGTTGGTGTGCCATTCTCACTGCCCTGAGCTGAGGAGTCGGACCTCTTAGAGCTATCGTCCTCGAGGGTATCCGTCTCCTGTTTCACAAACACTGATTCCATCTTGAGGCGCAGTGGCACTTTCCCAGAGCTGTCCTCATCAGTGGTGGAAAAGCCATTGCTGTCGGTATTGCTCTTGAGATTATTGGCATCTGTGGAGTCATTGCTTTTGTATCTCAGTCCTTTAACATTGGTATCGCTGACGCGTTTCTTCGACGCCAGGATATATCCCACGAGACTTTTGGGCTTCTTTGCCACAATAGTCTCTGTCTCAGCGGCATCATCGTGTTTCTTGGGCACTCCGCCCTTCCTTTTGGACAGCCTCTCTACTGAACTCGTCTCGACATCCTCAAACTTGCTGGATTCGGTGTCACTGGAGAGCTTGGGAAGCTCAATCAGGGTGCTCTCCGATTGGGAGGAAGAGAAGTTAGGCGACAATACCACCACCGGCGTTCCCAAAAAGGAGGTCCTGGACTTGCTGTCGGTTGACAGAGGAGTGGCGATCCTGGGCGGTGTCATCTCTCCATCTGAAAGAATCTTGTTTTGCTGGAGACTCCTCAGCACTGGGTTGAGTTTTTCAATCTTGTCCAATTCTCGGCGCTTCTCCTCGCACTTTCGTGTTATATCCTGTAGCCTGGTCAGCATGTCGTCCTCCATTGCGTGTAAGAGTTCAGCATTGGACGGCCAGACAATCTTCCCCCGACACTCGGACGTGTGCTGATGGTCCCCACTAGTTTGCTTGCAGGAGAGTCTTGAGTACTTTGACTTGACACGATTCAGAGTATCCTTGATGTTCTTGCCCAGACCTCCACTGTTTTCCCCATCTTCGTCTTCATCCCTTTCAGTCTCGTCAGATTCCAATTTCCTCTTGTGATACTTTCCACTGCGGTCCTTCTCATGCCTTGACCGTCGACGAGATTTCTTATTACTGGAGCCATCGTTGGAATGTTTGTGGGCCTTGCGCTTACGTGAGTCACTATCAGAGCTGGATTTGCGACGCTTGCCCACCTCCTCGAGTCTCTGTTCGGCCAAGGCGCACAGCAAATTCAGCCCATCGAAGGGCTCTTCCGTCTCTCGACTACTCGGTAGCGGAGGAGATTCCGTGGGAGGCATCGTTTTAGGAGAAGTTTCTGCACTCGAAGGCTCCTTCTTGATCGTGAAAGTCTTCTTTTCGAATGCCTCAATAGAGTTTGAGAGAAGTTCCAGTCCACTGAGATCCACAGGGTTGATTGGTGCAGTGCCAGGAGCATCTTTGGTGATCTCACCATCACTCTGGACTGCCGTAACCATGGCGGTGTTCTCCGCAGGAATAGATACCATTTCCAGGGGTTCCTTAGAGAGAACGCACTCTTCAAATACAGATAGACGACCATTAGTGGCCCCTTCGTTGATTGTATGGCACATGACAGGCTCCTTATCGCAGGTGGTTGTAGTCACCGTGAGGGGACACTCATCTCCACCCGATGTGTTGTCATCCTCACTCATCACTGGGGTGTCGGTCTGGATGTTTGCATCCTGGACCTCGGGCACTGCGCAAGATGAGGCCTCTTCATCTGGTTGGGGCACATTGGCCGGTTGCAGGGGCTCTTCAGTTGGGGTGATACACACTGCTGATGGCGGAGGCGTCATCATCTGGCGAAAACTGGTCCGACAGTCGTCACTGGCAACGCTCGTGGGAGCAATTTGGATGAGATTGTTCGACGGCTGGTAGTAGAGATGGGACAGACTAGGAGTCATCTCGGTCATAGTGGGAGTCGTTTGAATAGCCGTGGTCTTCTCTGAACTTGCATCAAAGATACTGGCTTGATGCTGTCCCGAGGTGAGGGCTGAGCAACTGCTACTACTTCCAGCGCAATCTTCAATCTTGATGAGCGTGTGGGATGGAATCGGAAGCGGGATACCCGGTTGTGGGTGGTGACCCGCTCCTCCGGTCTTTCTCTTCCCCGGGTCAGATGTCAGGGCCACCAATCTTGTGCTGTGCGTCTGAGTGTGCTGAAATGCAGGGGATATGATAATGACACATGGTCTCACCACCTCGTCAACCTCATGAGGATTTACCTGATGAAGGGTGGTGCTGGCTGCCAGGTAGTCTGAGCCGATAAGCTGAAGGGGCGCCAGCGGTGGTGGCTGGTGCATGGGCTGAGCAAGTGGGGGGATGAGAACATGCGGTGGCTGAATGGCCGCAGTTTGAGGGTACGACGGCCATACTACGGCTTGTTGAAACGGTTCTAGGTAAGAAATACATATTTTCTCTAAATATGCATAAGGATGAGGGGTGTCGAAGGGGTTTGTTTTGTGCGGAAGAGCGAAAGAAAGAAAGAAAATAAAATTAAGATAAGCGTGATTAGTGATGCGTCTGTTCGTGTCAATTAAAACTAAAAGTATAACAACCAAAAATTGCAAAGCCAGACAAAAAAAATAGAATGAAAAATTATTATTATAGAAATAATAATTAAAAGCTAAACATGATTATATTGTGAATCTGATATGGGTGTATCGGGTGTAGGTATCTCTGTGGGTGATAAATGGTCCTGATTTATGAATATTAAAACATATGTATAGTTTGAAAAGAAATCCATAGATAATGTAAAAAGTTTTAGTATTTAAAACATGTTTCGAAATTGATAATTTATATGTATTTTCATATATGCAAATTATGCTAATCAGGTGTACAAGTGATGAAAACTTTCCTTTTCTGCATCAAAATTTGTATTATAATATCTTCCTCTAAGATTGCATTACACTCTATAGACGTTTTGAGATATAGTAGTGGTAATTTTAATTTGTATACTTCCGTTTTGTGTAATAAAAATAAAAAATTTAAATAATTAATCATTAGTTCTTGAAAAAAAAGTAAGTAGATATTTAGAACTAATAATGCTAAAAGCCTAAAAAAAATCCTCTTCAAAAAAAATTAAATCTTTGTGACAAAAATTCTCACGGGAATTAAACTCTCAATACCTCCTAAACTAACTTGAGCAAGTTTGAAACTTTCCACTTGACCATCTCAAAGACCGAACCTGAGTCAATAGCAATTAATTAGGATAAACAAGCCCAAAGAAGACGTACACCCACCCATTAAGTTATCCCCATATACTTATAGTCCTTAGCCCAGCCTTAGAAGCTTTTAGTTGTTATTCAATACAGCAATTAGCGGTGACTTTGGAAAACACTTACCAATTGTAGTGGTGGTTGGTAGAAAGAGGAATTGCCCCGTATTCGGATCTCGGACTAATTGAAATCCAACAGGTGGTATTGGCATAGGTAGCATAGATTCCATAGGGACGGGAGCTGCAAAGATACAAACATTCAAAATTTGGTTATTTGGTGAAAATTGGGCAAAAATTGGGCATTGTATGTGGTATCGGCTGAAAAAACGCGGGAAACCATTACTGAAGGCAGTTTGTTTACATGCTCTCATGTTTGCTGCACGATTATCGCTGGCTTTGTGCGCATACCATTGGGCCATACCGGTGCCCCGCCTCTATATCATGATTCGTTGCCTCCGAAGAGTTTGCTGAGAAGTTGGTGTGGTTATATTTGAGAACTTCCTACCACATTCGATATCAACACAGCGGTGTTGAGTTCCATGGAATTCCGCTGAGATTGGAGTAAAAAATCCCCATAAAATTAGCAAAACTTCGCGTGATGAGCAACATTTGCACGCGTTAAGCATTTTCCTTTTTCTCATTTATTTTTTTTTCTCTAGATAAAAATATTTTTGTTTTTTCTCTTCCACTGCTTCATCGAGCAATTCTATCTGTAATATACATTTCTGTAATAGTGCATTTGGGTGTTTCTCTCATAGCCCTAAACCACGGCTCAGGTTAGTATTTCACGAGACCAAACCAATCTGACGAATTGCAATGTAACATGAGAATTTAATGATACTGTTTGTTATGTATGGGTGGATTTAAGTTTTTAAAGAGGGATAAAAAAGTCAGTGAATAACTGGTTTTTCTCGTTATATTTTCCTTTCAGTATTCGTAGTTTTTTACCTTTTGCTTTACAGCTGTTTTTATCTCTTGTTAAGACATTTTTTTTAGATCGTTGTGTGCTCTTAACCAACATAGACAACAGGAGAAGAGATAACAACCTTAGATAGTTTCTAACTCATCTTATATGCTTATATATGAATTGGTGATTTTAATGAAACCATTTCAAAATTTATTATCTGATTTTTCACCCAAGATTACAAAAGTCATCATTAATCTTCTTATTTCTTATTTGACTATAAATATTGGGGTCCGGATATGAAATTGTGCTTTGCTCTCGCATACTGTTTCAGCTTTATTTAAGGATATGGACTCTGAATAAACCCAGAGGAACTTAACGATCATCTTGATTTATAATCAATATTTAAAGTTGATATGGTTTTAATTGCAAAGGATGATGCAACAATTAGTTTAAATATGCCCGTACGTGAAACAAACTTCGCAAAACATTTTATAAAAGCTATTCTTCTATCGTATTTCCGAGTCCCTTTTACAATTTATCAAAAAATGTCCCCCGGCACTTTTGGCGCAAAATGCGCAATTGAGATGGTTAGTGTGTCCATTGTCTGAATCTCAGACACTTGGGGCCAACATTGCATGAAAATTGGTATAGAATTACAAGTAATAACGGGTGAGCTACAATGGGCAAAAAAACGTCTGTTCATTGACCATGAAATGTGCAAAAGAACATTTTTTCTCCATCTCTCGTGCTTGACTCCTGACACGGACATTTGGGCAGCACTAATGCTCCCAATAAGCGTTCAGTTCAGAAGTGAGATCATCCCTTATCAGTAAATAGGATCAAATATTCTGTGCGTTGGCGTATTGGCTCTTAAAGGTTCTCTCGTTGGATTTGCATTGAACACGGATTTAATGCAAAACATGATTGATTGCTAGTCATTAGCTGGGCGAATTCTCTGCACTTCAGTAGCGGAAGGGGTTGAGGTATCGATACTTACTGGGATATTGCCAAAGAGCAGGTGGAGTTCTAACTGCATTCTGCACACTGGAAACACCCATCGTGACCGCCTCGGATGAGAGTGGGATCATGGTGGAGTTGGTGCCTGTGAAGAACATATTTTGACTGAGAGCCGGCGTGGCGCCACCTATTTGTATGTCATCCAGAATCGGCGTGGAGAGTCCCCAATGCATTATTGTGCATTTTAATGGTTTGAAATGGGTGATGATGATGGTGTTGGCACGTTATTGTTCATTGATGATGAGGAATTGTGTGAAAGAGAATGGGATGAAAGAAAAAAAAAGAGAAATAAATAACACAAAATAAAGAAGACACAAAAAAGAACAAAAGCACATAAATTGATGATTAACAAAAACCAGGAGATCAAAAGCAAAAAACATCGTTATGTAAATGAAAGAGCGGTCGGGTATCGTGGAATTCGCTCACTGCGTGCAAGACTCTCGTAAGATGTTTGTTGGCCCATTCTATTAGGTTTTGGCTGAACTATCAAAGATTACCACTGAAACTGCAGCTTAAATTATGAAAATGCTTCAACTTATCAGCCTGTGCGTTTCGTCTTACATCTCTCCGGTATGTGAAGTTCTCGGAAAACATTTCCAAAGGCTGGTTCGTTAGTTTATATACTTAAGAACCGAATAATTAAGATAAGACAAACAGAATTCTTCTACATTATTATTTTTTTTAAATGTGAACGATATGAAAATCATGTCATAACTTTTATATTAATTTAAAAAGAATTTATAAAGAATAGGATTACCTAAAGGTTATACTACTATTTAGACTTTTAGGATTACACATTTTGGGTATTGTTAATGTGTAAAATATAATAAGAAACTGAATGCCGAAATGTGGTGACAAGTTTCTTACACAATATGATTGTTAATGAGCTCCATGGATATTCAAATCCTAAACACGTGAAAGTCATAAAGAAAACAATCTTTCCACCATAAAGTTCTTGCACGCTGTGAGCAAAATGCAGTTGAGCAAACGCAATAATTTCTCCGCAGACACATGTGACAATTTGAATGAAAAATTGCAGCAAGATTGCCCATCTCCACCCCTATGCTTTGTTCATCTTCCTGGATGATTAATGAGCTGTGAGAGGGACACATACCTAGATCCGCCAGTCCGATGCCAAATCGATTGATATCCTTGGGTTGCTGCTGCTGGGCATTAACATGCTCCTGGAGTCTCTGTCTGGCCACGGCGATGCCAACGGGAATAGCTCCAGCTGGATGTTGAACAAGATACAATTTTCAGTAAACATCATCCATAATTTTGCCAACTGCCCGATATCAACACATAATCTGGTGGACCACTCACCCGTATGCTGGCCACTCGTTACCGTGCTGTCCATCGTGCCCTTCGGTGATGGTGATTCAATTTTGACCAGAGTATTGTTGGATGTCGTTACTTCGGACACTTGGCAGGGCTCCCTCTTAATGTGGACCAGAGTGTTGCTGCTCGTGTGCCTAGAAGCACCACGGACCGATGCAACAGATGATGATGATGTCGAGTGGACAGATGATAAGGATGTTGTCCATGAAATGGGCAATGTACGACTACAGCCAGAATTCAAATCACTGTTTGATACGGTGGACGACACTGTCGTGACTACTGGTGATGCCGATGTGCAGGACACCGTGCACGGTGAGGCAGCGGCTTCGGATGCGGCAAAGTGGACTCCATCTGATTTGTGACTCCGTGAACCTCCAGCACTGATGGCCTCCGACTTAATGGAGAAGCTCCCCACGGGCGGCAATGGTGGCACCTGAATCTGAAGTGGCTCCACTGCCGTTGCACCGTGTTCCCACCGACCAATGCATGTCTTCTTCGACACTGATGTTCCAGTACTAAGGAAATCCGTCTGCGATTGCACGAAAATGCTACTGTTTGCCTGTGATGTATGAGGATGAGACACAACAAGGGGAGAAAATCAAATGATAGGAAAAAGAAAGTGTTTGGTAATGGTATTGAGATACCTCTCTCTCCACACAACCAATTTTGAGATTGTACGCTTGGATTGAGTCTAAAGAAAGGGGTGCTCAGAAGTCTACAGTGTGTTATGAAACAACTGTCCCTCGGTTCATATGCTTTTAGTTATTTGCATTTTCTTATTAGGAAAGTGTTTTTCTTAGGATCTATTTTGCTAAACGGAATTTTAATCATTTTTAATGGGGTCTTAAAAAATAAGCTCCAACTTGATAGATATTGGGACACTCGATCTGAGACACTCTGTAGAAGTTAGGGCATTGAAGAATTGTGATGGGAGGACACCCACATACGCAACACTGCACATGGAACCCCATCAATAAATCATCAGATTTTTTCATAGTTGAATGGATTTAGCACACATGTAAAAATGATGATTTTAGTCTTGCCAAAGGGGAGAGAGCATTTTTCCACTTACTTGACTGAATGCCACAGTTCCCGAATGAAAATTCTTGGCGACTAGCTCTAATGGTGCTACTGGCATAAATGGTGAATTATGTGGTGGTGTGTTGTAACCTCCGGCCGCAAACAAGGATTCTGCAACTGCAAGAGAAGTCACCAATTTAATCATTTTGCAAAACGTTTTATGTGTGATTTTATATCTCCATTGGTCATAGAGATGGAGGTTTTTTTTTCTCAGATAAAGATAAGAGCAATGGTATTGAAGTTGAGCATCAGTAGAAACAAGTGATTTCCATTAGCATCCAAGTAGATCTTACCACAAATTGCTTCCATCCCAAGGACAGGGGGACGCGTTGTAATAAATCGATCTCGGTGCTGGATGGAAATCGCGTTGTTGTATGCGATTTGCCATGAGAATCCCACGCGTGTGGTATAAGCGTGACTTGCATCACTTTTGCCACCACAGAGAAGTCAACTAATGAAAAACTAGTTTTATGCCGCATTCAGGCACAAATTATATTCCTTTTTCCTCTCACTCACACTCACTACTTCATATGCTATTTTGACGATGTAGCGGAAAAAAAAGAACTATGAGGAGATGGTGACTGGATCATTACGCAACTCTGTACACTGCGCTATTCCCAAAATGAATATGTATAATGCAATGCTAAAATGTAATTTATTTGTGCTCGCGCGATATTGCATTGAAAATTATTCAAATTTTTACAACAATACGCAAAAATGGTGCCAACAGAGTTGCAACCACGGAAGATTTATGATTTCGGGACTTATCAGCTCCGAAAATCCGTATGTAGTGACTTTTACTAAATTCTCAAATTTAATTAAATATAAACATATAATATAATACATACAAAGTGGAAGATTTTCAAAAAGATACCGCCAATATGCCTAATATAATATAATAGATTTGCGATGTGGATTATAAAAAAACACGCCATTTAACCCCAAAATGTCTCCAAAACTCTCTCTCTCCAACAGTGTTATTTATAGCAAAAATTCAACACGTGTTTCCTCATTCGCATGCAATAGAATATTTTTCTCATTAATAAAGATTTATCTCATACACCATTTCCAATTTTGAAAATAAACATAAAATATCTTATAGGCGAGTAGAGAAAAATGATTAATAATAATCAACTGCGATGCTGTAAAAAAAAGAGTGATTTACGATACAGAATATTACTGCTGAGTTTCTAATGGCGGAAAAATGTGGGAAAATGAGTCAAGTTTAGCTCTGAGTCTGCCCCAAATTTGCCGTCTCCTTGAGAGCCTCTATCACTGATCTTTCATCTGTAACTCATGGCGATTTTAAGTCTGCTCACTCAGTATGACGATGACGAGCGTTTGAGTGCACTTAATGTAAAATACACCCATTATCGCAGGAGGAGGCTACGTGCAGGACGAGTGGGAAACCCCTTGAGACAGTGCGGACACTTTTGGCGCCCATATGGATGAGATCACTTCTGGGATGAGACATTGAAATGATTGATTGCCATCAGAAGGCACTGGCGAGATAAATTTGTGACACCCGTAGAACTGAAATTTCTACTCAAATCCACAACGTCACAGTGAATCATGCATTGAGGGCATATTCAATAAAAAGCCTCAACTATACGAATTGGTTATCAATAAAAGTATAATTTTTCCAAATCGATCATCAATTTGGAGAAAATCACATTCTTTTTTTTTCGATGAATATTTTCAATCTATTCCCTTGTTCTGGTGAAAAAAACTTCAAGTTATACATGAAAAATAGCAGGAGAAATGAATTTTTATACCCTTCTCGGCTGCCTCGCATGAGGAAAATGAGAGAAGTATGCAGTGATTGATGACCAGCCTCGTTATGAGGAATGATTTTTGCTTTTATATTTAATTACAATGGGTTTCACGTGCGCCACGATAAAAACGTCGAACGACGAAAATATTTGGCCTTTTTTCTATAATTCGATAACTGCCAAAATGTTAATTTGGTGCATCAGTGTCGAAGGGATAATTTGACAAGATTGAAGTTTTATAATTGAATTGAAATGCAGAGCAAAAGATTCACGAATTGGCTGAGTGCTTGCCAAGAGATTATAGTGTTGTTCACCACATCATCTTCAAAAGCATTCACTTTTTGCATCGTTTCTCATATAGCCCAAACCACCAACATTCCTCACATTGCTTCTAAATCCTTCATGGGATGAAATGCTGCAGAATGTGCTATCGATCCTATTATTTTCTCTTTCAACAATACCCAGTCGAGTTTGAACGATTGAATTGGTTTGTAGTAGGTGTATTATTTGTGAAGGAAGATCATCCACATATATTGGTACATCCATTAATTAACATGTCGGTGGAGATTATTGTAATTATTATGCTTGACAGTCGAAAAATATGTTTAAATATGTACTTTCTGGGTGTACGTCCCAGTGGATCTCTACCTATACACACCCCGATGTGGGTGATGGGGTAAAACAAATAATTAAACCCACCCACATCCCACATCAATTCCAAAAAGCCCCATTGGACACCGTGTTAAATAGGCGTGAGTGGTATGTGTGCACCATGATATGTGGAATAGTTGAGAGCATATCTGTGAAAAACATGCATTTCTCATTATTTGCAGCACGTACATAATATTTGTGTAAATGGAATATTGGTGCAATGAATTTCTATTTTGACCACCTCATGCTCCAAAATTCATCCACCCTCACACTCCCTACGCACCCGTGTAGTCGTGGTTTTCATGTGGGCACACCACCCACCACCCACTACATAAACATTGCAACGCAATTTGTGCTTTTCATTAAACTTTAATACAATTCCAGCCTGGCTGGTGGAGGATCGATAGCTGGCAATGCCAAAGTGCAGCCCACTTGGGCACTATGCACGAAAGGGTGGCTGCCGAATTGACCCAATTTCACTCATCACATCGACCTCGACGTCACATGTTTCCCAGGCCAACACTTGCAATGCTTGCTCCCCGAGCTCAAAGCTGGGGGAATTTCGTATAATGAGAAAAATATCTCGATGGAGGTAAATGAAGGAGAACCTACAAGAATGCACGCTGATAAGCATCAAATTTATTTCTGCAAAACTCGCCAGAGATTTCATTGAGGAATTTCTGCCTATCCATTCATCTTAGCTACGGTGGTATCCTTCAATTTGCGTGGTTCAGAAAAGTGTTCAAAATCGCTTTGCAATTCGGCCTATCCCGGTGGATTTACCGTCCTAAAATGGGTTTTGCAAAATTTCTAAAGAAGTCGTATGCATTAGCTCCTCGTGCTAAATTGTCGGGAGCCCGGGATTAAGCAATAAAATATTGCTGTGTTTCACACAAAATATCAACTTTGCATACTTATTGCTTATTCTTCTCACATGAGAGATTGTATAGTGGATTTTCCATACAAGAAGATTTCTCTCTATCTACAGCAAATACTATATAATCTTAGCACCAGTTTTGTTCCAATACAATATGTCGTTTAAATTACTTGTGATATGAGGGATATGAGGGAGTGAATTAAATTTTCTGATAAAATAGAGGAAATTGTACTTAACTGTTTTGTTGGTAATAAGTATTGTAAGTTCCATCATTATGCTCCTACGTGAGCTTCGTGGAAAGATTTAATTAATTGGGAGAACTAATGAGAATTTGAACTATGCAATGCTATTAATCAAATTATTTCACTATACATCATGTTGAGCCTGAGGTATGCAAAGTGGTTATTTCAGTGAATTCGTAAATCATGCCACTGAATTGTTCTGATTGGAGACTGAGAAGGACTATAAATCAATTTTGCACTTTTTTCTTTAATTTTTTTCATGTTAAGTATGAAAACCAGTGGTTAGAGGCCTCGAGAAGTCACTTGGTGAGTCACTTCAAGTTCATTGGTGAACGGTGGGAATTAGCCCAGAAGTTGCTGCAAGTAAGTAGCATTTGATGGACAATTCAATTATGCGATTACAGTGGCACCATAAATATGTTAATTTCTCGCCAAGAGACCTCTTCTGGATGGGGTGTTGTGTGGCAATGGAAGGTGGTAAACAATTCAATTGAATATTTGATGCACTTTATCTCCTATTGCTGCAGTGATCAAATCACAGCTATGTGGCGGGGCATCAATGGGAGAAAAAGGGAGAAAAGCTCCTTTATTTACTAAACTGGCATTTGCATTCATTCCAGATGTCACATACAATGCAGAAATATTAAATATTGCCATATATAAACCTGAACTCGTCAATATATTTCTGAATACAGAGAGAGAGAGAGAGAGAGAGACTTTTCTTGTGCTTTTCATTTGTCTTATACATTTGAATAGATCCCTAAAATCCATATCATCTTAGCTTTATGACCTTTTCAACATTCTTACATGTGCCACGTGTTGGGGTTTTTCTCTATATATAAGTAGAAAAGGATCAAG
>CAKKOB020000208.1:0-27941 GCA_918844115.2 Phlebotomus perniciosus | reverse complement strand
TGGAGGCAATAATAAAAGACTGTGTGTTACGGGAGGGTTAATGTCCAAGGTGTTTCAGAGATATACATACTTGTAAAAATGATGGGAAAAATATTACAATAGTCCACTCTTTTCACAAATAATCTAATCTAATCTATTCCATCAAGGTAAGAATGCTCAACTCCGTCTCACATTCTTCTCGCAATTTTTAATGAAAATTTTTTCATAAAAATGAAATGAAAATGTTTCGAAATTGCTCAAAAATGCGAAATAAGGATAGAGAAAAGGATAGATAGAGCTTTGTAAAATGCTATCTCTAAATTATTTAGAATCAGGACACGGTTTTACTTTTCACTAAAATCGTAATCATGTGCCCGGCATCAACACCATAAGGTTCATTTGTAAACCTTGTAAACATATCCTCAAACTACCTTGACTATATATTCCCTTTTAGAATTGCTATATGAGAATACCCTGTATTAGGCCCTCTTCCGTCGTGGTTGTCTTTCAATCCCTTGTGGAACATATTTCCCAACCTGCTCCCGTATCCGGACCACATTCAACATTCACCCCACTTCTATGGCTCCTTTTTGGAGGAGTCTTGGTGTTTTTCCAATGGGATCGTCTACGGTCCCCAAATCCTCATCGATATCCAGCCAAAGGGGAGCTCCCAAATCATGCAGGACTTGCCCCAACCTCATGTGCACACACAATGTCGAGAGATATAGGCTATAGATATCTTGCTGAGACATATTGTTCTTCCAAAGCACCAAGCATTACATATGAGTCTAATCCAAAAGCGCACGACGGCGATTTGCTTTTCTGTTAGTCTCTTGAGAATTCTAATCGGGAATTACTCTACCTATGTGCCTTCTGCCTCAGTGGTGATCTATAGAATCCACACACATACGAGAAATAAGTCTTGCGAGGACGTGCCATCGTTGGATTAAATTGATAAAATGCCACGCAGTACGCAGCATGAGAGCTAATGTGTGCAAACAAAAGGAGATGAATTTTGGGGAAATTGACAGTAATTTGTATTTGTATTGCAAATTTTTGGACTAGGGGTATGGCCTCAGTGCCGAGGGTGGAAAATATATCGAGAATTAGATTGAGATAAATCAGTGAATAGGGCAAGTCCTCTGAGGACGATTGTATTTATGATCTCACTGTTTGGAGGTCCTTAGGGAATCTCTGGCTCTATTGTTGCCGAGGTTGCCCTGATAGGCAAAACTGCCACAGCTATTTATAGGCACTCGCTTTTTTCTCCTCATCCTTCCAGCAGCATAATAAGTTTTCACAGAGAAATAAGAGGAACAAAAAAAATCAGAGATAACATCCAATTCATTCACCTTTTTCATTTAGTCTATCCTCTGCTCAATTGTGAATCCTTTTGCTTTTCCTTTCACTTTATTAATCCTGTTACTTTTCTCAGAAATGTGGAAGGAACTCTTTTTTTATCGCTTTAAAGTTTTTAGGGCCTCTCTCTTAGTCCTCTTAGTGAAAGAGTTTCTTGGGCAATATTTTTTTCAGATCTGGCATAGCATACAGATGTTAAAGAAAATAATTGTCTCCATAAAAAAATTTATTGTTGTTGTCGTTATTTTTATTGGAAAAAATTTCAGGAAACTTTCCTTAAATTCTGCTCAGGTCATAAAGCAAAAATAACTGTTTGTTTCAGAAATCCTTTAAGATATTTTTGTTATTTTTAATTAAAATGCACAGAAAACACATTTTGTCTAATTTCGAGAATTGCGTAAATGTGCAACTAAGGAATTCTCATATTGGCATATTTGCTAAACGTGACTGAGCAATAAAAGTGAGAATTTGGAAATTGCATTGAGTGTTTTGTGTAAAAGCCACAAAGATCCCCTTTGATTTTCTATCATTAATGATGGAATTTGGTGGAAAAACAGCATAGGGGAAAATAGAGAAAAATAAACGAATTATAGTGACCTTTACCCCTCAACTTGCATCAAAAATTCAATTATTTTCCATCAGATTATTGTTCGATTGTATGTGAAAATTAATCGACATTCATATGCCAATTTATTGAGTCACTGAGGTGATTTTTCAGTACCAACGATTGTGCACTTTGGGAATCATTTCATTTTGTTTACTTATTTGCCCCTCATTTTTTATGCCTCCATGGTGCATTCACTGATAAAGCGCAGCATGTTTTCATGTGGCACAAATAGATGGTATGTGTATGTACAAAAAAAATATACAACATAGGAGATAACTCAGTTTGTTCGACACACTGCGAGGTCTCTCACTTTTTATTATGTATACACATATGCTGATTTTTTAAGCAATTTATCCGTTTGTCCACTGAGCACCTCTTTTTGAAGCTTACGAGAGTCAGCCGGCAAGATAGTGGACGAATTCAAAATATTTATCAAAAAAATCCATACTACTTAGGATCAGAAACATGCGTTATTTAACATTTTGAATTTCAAGGTTGATTTGAAGTCTGTGAGACTACATTTTGATGTTTTATTTTAAGAAAGTAATAGGGAACAATAGACCTATATTGTGTCACCAATATTCATCACTTTCTTGTAAAATACATTGCAATTTAATCCTAAGACTTGGATGTACCTGCGAAATCTTGTAAAAAATGATCTGTCTGTTTCCCTGCTCTCCCCTATTCAGAAACTTTATTATGAAGTGCTCGGCTTGAATAGCCCGAGTATCCTCTATTCGGTTATAATTCATACATAACAAAATTACTAACAAAAATTGCCATAGAAAGAACACCATCGTTTTGGACGACCATCACAAATAGAGTTACCTGATAGCACACATTGAGGCAATCAAAAGAAATAATCAATCATAAATTATTTGTAATGGAATTATTGTGTCTGAGATATGTCAAAGATTCTTTCACTTTTTCTATTTGAAGGAATATTTCACAGTGGTTGGGCAGTGGAAGCGCGAGGCATTGGGTATGAAATTGTGAATCATGGAGATTATAGATGGGTTGGAAAATTTACGACTCAGACGATGTCACTGCGTACTGCATAAAATAATTTGCACTGCCAACACAACATAGTGTTGTCTTGGGCAGAGAGTGCAAATTTAAATTGTCGGGGGTTGTGAAATGGAAAGTGTAATCATTTTCAGAAGCCACCACTTTAGATGCTTATAGATGTTAGAGGTGGTGTGTTGTAATGGAGAAAATACCAACCACGGCAATTAAAACCCTCCTAATCTCGATACTAACATCTCGCATGACTTCCACGCAGTGACTTTAAACTTTGGTGTCTGCATCATCTCTGAAACTATTTAGCACATTTCATACATGATTTGTCGAGAGGCAGGAGAAAGAGCATCGGGCCTGGTGAAGAGGGTATAAGGCGATGGGCGTCAAAAGACGATGACTGTTTCCTTCACATGGGTGTGCAGACGATAGATTTAACACCATTTAACACACCAACGTTTGAGACGCTTCAGAGGCAATGGCCTCTGCTGCAATTTAAATTCAACAGTATATACGGACAACAATGTTCCGGTAAAGTAAACGTACTTGAGAAAGCACACAATTTAACAATTCAGCGTTTTTTTGCCTTCCCTCTCTCGCGTTTTTCTGCATTTCATCAAGTCCGCGGTGAAATGAGACAATTTTCGTGTATATGGGCAAAAAGCAAAAGTCACCGACGGGAGAGGAACAATACCTTTTCTTGTCCCACGGGAGCCATTCATACCCAAAGCTCTTGAGCTGACTTTTCTCTTTAATTTCCCCAAACAACCAAGTCAGATGGGGTTTTGAATTTTTCAAATGGACCAATTACCAAATGAGCATTTTGCCACAGAGGAGGGTAAGGTTGCCTCTTTGGCTCCATAGGGGCCCCTAATCCGCCCTGTCACTTTCCGGCAAGACATCAAACCGGCTTTCACCCAACAATTGCAACACCTTTTGCCATACAACGAACGATTGTATAGAAAATTAGCAGTATATAGAAAATCAGGAGGAGAAAAAAATCCAAGCTGATGGGATTAACCTCTCGGGCAAACATCATTTTTGCAGAAAATATCAATTAACACCCTTGCAATGCTTAGATGTTAATCCTTCGTATTAGAAATTGTGTCAAGAACCTTACTTCCGATTTCTCCACAATTGAACTCACCATCTGAAGGTCTCTGGGACGCATCAGGCATACTAAAGAGATGTCACAATGGTTTATAGAAGATAAAATCGATTTTGGGGAAATTCATAGACGGTTCCTGGTGCTTCCAAATATAAAATTAGTTTTCCGGCCTTCTCTATCGCAATCACGTTCTGAATTGCTGAGGGATATTCTCCGACCATTCAATTGACGGTATTCAATTCTCAACGGATGGAAGCATATTTCCAACAATTTCAGTAGGAGTAAATTCCCAAGATCATTTTCTGCACGTTTTAAGGGTAGGACTGTTGCTGAAGACAGGGGATGCAACTATAGATAAAAGGGAAAATCTTGAGAAAGAAGTAGAGCTTTAAGAATCGGAATTCTTAAAAAAAGAAATACGATTTAATTTATTTAATAATACATATTAAATAAATAGCTAGAATTCTGCAAATAAAATTTAATTTCAAATTAAAACAACCTGTCTTAATCTCTAAAGCAATTTCTCCAAAGAAACGAGCGATTATTCAAAGTCTCTGCTAAAGTAAAGATGCGATTGAACCGTGAAAATGAAGAGATTCTCAAAGGAAAGACTGAGAAAAAATTGCACAATTTGAATAATACGCATGCAGAAGAGGAGCTTTGATGACGGTGAAATTCACAGCTGCGGTAAATTTAAATTTCATTCAGTACTTCCGCCTCTTTTAGCCTCTCCGGCTCCGAATGAAGTGCAATTGTGAGAAATGTATGGTCTAATACAGAATGTGTTGTAGTGGACAAAGAAAATTATCATCCATTTTATGCATATTTGAAGGCACTGTTCAGAATTTTGATAAGAGAGTGCCGGTGAAATTTGGACTGGGGAAGAGAGCAGGAAATGTCTTTTGTGTGATTCACGAGAAAAAAATTGTGAGAATGAAGGCAATATGGTAGAAAAATATTTGTTCATGACCTCTCATCAATATAGGAGTCTGTTCAGAGAGTTGTTCTGTCATTCCACCAGCGGTGTTACGTCATATCACAAATATTAATAATTGTGATAATGAACAAATATTTGTGCTTCGTTTTATTACACTTATATACAGCACAATATTTGCTGCATTATATTGGGAGAGGGAAAAAAGGAAAGGCTTTAGACTTATGGTGTGGAATATTATCAACTTACTTAACACTATGGCTAGTGTCAAGAGTATCAAGTAGCTGCATAAATACCTTCGCCATTTGATTGTAACTCTAATGAACGTCCCGTGGTTGGTGGCCAAAGACTTCCATGTGTATGCGACGACCCAGATGGCCCCATAAAACGCCCTCCAGTTGTACCCAACATGCCTTGAAACGGCAAAACTATAATAAAAGAAATACAACATACAACACATAAACCAAATGAATCGAAATGAAACTTACTCAATAAACTTATAAGTCTAAAATGAATGAAATATTATGGAAATGAATATGCAAATACTTTTAGAAATGAAAATGAACATAAAATGACTTGTGCATGAAAATGAGTAATGCTCAATTTAGGCAAATAAAGAATTTTCACTTAAACTAAATAAAAGACCAATTAAATTGAACATAAAAATGGTAAATTTGCCAATTGTTTTCAAGCTTTCGCGCCAATTTTTGGGTGAAAGTCTTTTCATTGAGTTTCCCCCACCCACTTGTTTTCCACCATCAACCACTTCTCACGAGGCGGCGGAAAACTCTCAAGTCTACCCACCTTCTGGGTGAGGGTTCCTATTGTATAAATGCAGACGCAAAACCACATCGAATGAAAGCCGTCAATTTGTTGCTCAGAGCAACTTGTTCTTGTACAACAGTGATTCTAGCAATTCTCCTCGCAATTCTACATCCAACAGCCATCAGCATCTTAATTTAACGCCAAACTTTTTGCTGGAGTTAGACTCAAAGTCTTTCTCGCATTTCATACATATTCCATCGCTACGTACAACCCGTATTTTGTGTACACACTCTTTTGAGTTACTCATTTTCCCGCTCATTTTGTCTCTTGTAAATGTGCTAAGGGGTTTATCATTCAGAAGTATTCTGTACCTACACTTTTTTTATTAGGAAATATAAATTTGAAGATTTTCGAAAGGTAACAAATACGATTTAAATCTAAAATTTCATGTTTTTAAAGTATGAAATTTACATGCCTACATAAGAAGTAACTTTTGAACTTTTTTACAAGTTTAATCTTTAGAACAATGTATACCTTCTGTGAAAGTTCACACTCATCATATTTATTTGCATATAGAATTCATGGAGCATTTTAAAACATTTCGCTTGACTCCTAAAGTTTTTGCCTTTCCTCCCGAAAAGTACACAGTGCACTGTTGCAAAAGACACAAAAGTGCCCAGTTGCAAAAATATGCTTGGCATAAAAAGAAAGGGATACAAGTGGGATTATAAGTGGATATTATAAATTGTGGTGACGGTTTGGTTTCAACTTGAAATCACATGAGCACAGTTCACCTATAGAGCTCAAACTGTGAGCCTCACAGCAGAGGCTCATGCTGAGTTAATTTCTTCGGCAAATAGGTAAAGTGTAGCTGAAGATTTTAATTGCAAATTGTGCCTCCTGCATACTTTTGTAGCGTCTGTTGAGTCTCTCTTTTGGTGCTAGGAAAAAAAACACCCATTTTCATGTAAACACTATCGAAGATTCCAGTGTATTTAGAAAATTTCCCATGTTGAGATAAAAATTAAAGGCGTATGTGTATGTAAATATTTAATTACTATTTATGATATATACGCCACATAGGGAGAGACGCATTGTGAGATGTCAAGAATGAAAATAATAGAAAAGAATGGAGGAATCAGAAATGGTGTAACGCACGCAAAAAATGAAATGTTTTTAAAATTCCTTTGATGAATGAAATTCATACGGTACTTTTTTATCAATCATCAATTTTCTCATACTAGCAGAGGTTTTTTTTAGTGCGCGCCAATCCACTGATTAATTTCCATACAGCCATCGGGGGAGGAAGAAGAATTACAAAAAAGAGGAGATATTTTATGTGTGGTTTACAATTTATTTATTATGATATAATGTAATATATTCCCAGCACCACCATGTATTATAAAGAATATATTGCGCGGTTTGAATAATAAAATTGAGAATAACGCACATTACGTGCTCACCATGTTTGGATGAGGAAAGTCTTGAGTGTTGAATGGGTGTTTGAATAGAGACTTCCTAGAGTAAATGGGATATTTTACACGGTGGTTTTCCCAATTTAAATAATTAAAAAAAATCCTGCTAACATTGTTTTGTAAAAAATTGAAATATTATATTTGCAAAAAGAATTTAGAAAAATTGCTACCAATTAGTGTTACCAAATAATGACACTATATTTCAATCTACATTCTCTCTTGCGACTACAAAGGACGAGTTTAATGGTGTGGAAAATATATATATATATAAGACAAAGACTTCGATTATATCCTCGTCGGGAAGCAATATCAGAGCCCATCTGTGCATATACTTGTAGGTGATATCACGATAATGACTTAACTAGGCGAACACATCTAATGCATATACTCATATAATTTCCCCCGAGACAGAGGATATTTGGGAAATTGCTCATATATTACGGTTGTGTGTCATTTTCATATTTCCATATGCCAGCATTAAGGCCTTGTCTCATGCACTATCGCACTATGAGATCTTGGCGCAAACAGGAAGGCACTTGCTGAGGAAATTGCGTTGTTGAGATCCACAGAAAAACTCATCCAGCTAGATCAGCCCCGGGATTACTCGCTGGCAGCTGAAAGGGTTGCACATGCTGTTGAGGGTGAAAGTGGAACTAATTGAGAAGGATACAATTGGGTATGACTCTTTCAATGGAAATTACTTTCTCCGGCCACCCTTACTTTGGGCTCACACAACCTCATCCATTTCCTCCTCACATTTTTCAGGGTTTCCTACCATGAGTTAAATTTGCATTGGTGGCTCAAGCCTTCCGCCAACACCCTCCTATATCTGCCCTTGCAATTCATGTCCAGTGTAACGTGCAAAATACAGGAGACATCGCTACACCATTAAATACATGAATTGAGGGCTACACACCAGCGAGTTCCGTGTTAGGCAATCCAGTGCAAGCTTCACGTCCGGCAATTTTAAAGTTTTCCCGCAGCTCCAGCGAAAATCCCCAAGTTCCCCCATATACATTTATCAAATAAAAACTCCTCATTTGCACATCGCGACGTGCAGCTACAAATTTACGACTAAGAGCCAGAGGGGTAGGTTTTGGGAGCTCTGGATGTGGCCTGTGAGCTCCCCTTTGGCAAGCGCGTGGAGGAAAAAAATCTCTTCTTGCAAAGAGAGTGGCCCCGGATGATTTGTTACCGAGAATATTGAAGCCATAAGCATCTCGTGGTCTGGATAGCACGGAGGGGCCTTTCAGTGCCATACGCAAAAGAACAACTCTGGTCGGGGACAACACGTGGTGCTTGTGTGTTTGGGATGCATGGGAAGGTGATGGAGAAATCCAAAACCCATTGGTGTTATGTACAGGGGAAATCTTCATGGCGCCAAATACGCGCGCAACACTTTGCGATGAAAGTTTTATTGCCCCCTAAAATACCCAATTTGTTAATATCTCACCCAAATACACTTTAATACACATTCAACCATCTTCAGCGCGCCGATATGCCAGGATTCACTGGGCGAGATAAATAATTTAGGAGTATGAGGCACTGCCTGTGGGTCGGGAGTGAAAGAGTAAATTATATTCCACGATGTCGAATTTATTTCCCACCTTTGCGTGTATGTGTGAATATATATTGTGCACAAGGTTATAGGATGAAATCATTTACATTTCCCAAGTGACTGTTCTATTGATCGGCACTGGCAAAGAGTGGATGTGAGAAAGAGACCTCTCTCCCGGTGGATGGTTGCGCACAGAAGAAGTGGAAGTATAGTAGGTACAGACTCCCCATCTGCATATTAGAGCTCATGAGTTTGGATAATGATGATGATGACGGCACGAGTTCAGGAGAAGAGGGTAAGTATATAGAGATAGACATAAGGATTAACCAAGGGATTAACGCATCAGACTTAATTTAGGAGTTTGGACTCTTTTGACGAGTTTTGCGGGTCAAAGCGAATCTATGCAGAGATCTCAATAGACATTAATAATAACGCAGTTTATCTCCTGTAGCAAGAACAGCAAGAACCTGGCCTCCAGTAGTTTGACTTGGAAGCTATGCTGAAAGAGCATGAGTGGGAGTTTATAGGTGGCAAACAATATAAATTCTCATTAAGTATTTATCATAAAAATTACTCCATTTATCTTTCAGCACTCAAAACGTGTGCAGTTTTCCTTGAGCTTGATCTAAAAGATATAATGTATATATTAATATAATTATGTATATTATTTTTCTTGCCGTCGGGATAGGAATGGAGAGATAGAGTTACCCCTATCGATTGTCAACTCCTGTTGGTGTTTGGCAGCAAGCATTTCCTGGGCATTAGATATTCCATCCTATTGAGAAACTTTCTGATGAGGCATTTTCTCCCTTTTCTATTATCCCTACTGGAATCCCAGACTCACTCCCTGAGTCTATCCTTTTGTAAAATTCACAACATTATTTTCATTTTTGTCATATCCATCCAACTTCACGTGGCACAACGGGAACAACAACACGATACACTCGCTCCACAGCGAAATATCAACTTTCGCTGCGGGGTGTAGGTAGCAAAGGACGAGGAAAACCCACCAAATTACATTTCAACAAATAAAAGCAAAAGGAGAAAAAAACATTAACTCCCCTGTCTTCTGCCAATGATGCCAATACACATACTTATTTTATGTGTCGCGAAATAATTTTATTCCGCACAACATATGCTGATGTACAAAGAAATCTCATCTTCTTCGTCATTTTTATTACAAGGGTGGGTGGGTGGCTTATCTCACTTATTAGTTACTATGTTGCTCCCATCAAAGGGAATTCAAGTGAAAGAAAGAAAAAGAATCCACAAAATTGATCTGAAACTGACATTAAACACGTGCTTCATAGAATGACTTTATTAATCAAATTATTGCCGAATTACTAGTAAGAATGGGGATTACTGGAGGGCGGAGGGCATTGAGGGCTTCTTGTGAAGCATTGGAGGAATTTTGCCTTTGTGCTCAACTGTATCCGACTGTAAGAATTATATTTTTTCACACAGCGCAATTATTTGTCTCCATTGGATATTAATTGGGATTAGGGTTTCGTCTTATAAATTGAGATGGTTCCAATGACCGATTTATATCCTCAGTTTCCACCTTTTTACTCTTTTGGAAGACATTTAGAATTTGTTAGTTTAACAAGTTGTTATTAATCTTGTCTATAAACCGAGTGACACCAAGAAACTTACTCACAAGAAGAAATTTGACAAAGAAATGATATCTGATCAGATCTTGAGACTAAAATCACGCATTGGCTAAATCAACAATATGACGAAATTGCATAGGTATTAGTCACATTTTTACCCGAAAATTTGTCACAATAATTGTGAAAAATGAGAAAAGTCGTTAAAATTAATTTCACAAAGTGTATACATACAATATGTTCAGGCAAAATAATGTGTCTGGCCATTTGAACTATTCTGTTTACAGCATATTTCACCCTAGTTTAATATCCTCATTGTATACCGCTCTAGTTCACATTTGTGGGGCTTCTTGGCCAAAATATAATTGGAATTTCCTATCAACTGATGAGGCTTCTTCGGCATTGGTTCTCTGATGGATAGAACACATACACTGAACACGTTATCCTTCTCCTCCACTGACTTCTCAAGAGGTTCAAGTAAAAAAAAACAATAAACTGAGGGGAGTAAAAAATCCAAGAAGAAGGCACATATGTATAAGCTGAGTTATATATATAAGAATTATTTAGTGTGTTATTATTTTTTCCGCTATTGACCCCTGCTTTACGATCTGAGTGTGTAATTTTTTGGGGTTTGAACCTATAAAAATACTTGAGGAGTGAAATGAATGCAAACGAAGCTAATGTCCAACACAATTTAGATGTCAACTCTAATAAAATAAGTTCGTTTTCAGCCACATGCACGCAATGTGGGTCTTCCAATTTACTGACGATTTTATTTCTTTTCACGAGAGACTCCTCTTGTGCCGCTCTCGTGGTTATTTGAACTTTTTTTCTTTTGAGTACATTATAGAGATGCGAAGATGGACGTTTTTTTGTGTACGCCTTGTCAAGGGGTTTCATGTGGATTTTCAGAGGAAGAAGTGCTGCTACGGCGGAGTGAAAACAAAGAACAGGAGAGGAGCGGGCAAAAGGATTTCTTAGGCCCCAAGTGAGCACTTAAAGAAGTGAAATCGAATACATTTTATGTGTCTCACATACAGTAAAAATTCCATATAAAGCATCGAAATTAAATTTTTTCTTCAAGTTTTAAAACACTTTGTCTACTGGAGTTTGATATACCTATTTGCAATTTTGTTATTCTGCCGCGTAAAGCTCCATATCTCTTCACTTTTATTGCAAGAATCTACAGAGAGATTTTCATGCTTATTGCATGTGAAATAAGATTTGAGAGGGAATATTAAATCTCTCTATTATTGCCATGCTTGGCAATACATCATTCCTCTGCAAGACAAAATAATCTCATGAAAAGTATGTAGGTATCCCTCTTATGAAAAAGTGCCATGGTATACAAGACGTCAGGAAAGAATGTGGTATAGACCTTTAATTAAAGTTTACTCTCCATTGTAAGGTGGTCTGTGATATGTTTTTTTTTTTAAAGGAATGTCATTTGATACGTTGACATGTGCAAAAATATATCTTAACTATAGAAGCACAAAGAGCTGTAGTGAAAGAAGCACTTCATTCCATTTAGTCAAATTTCATCAAAAACTGCTTCTCATAGCTTCATGTATAACAGCACTCAAAATGCATTCAAATTTCGGATGTGTTGATATTGCCACTCTTGAGGATTTTTCAAATAAAACTATTTCATATGATTCTTTTACACTGTTAGAAAAATCGTAAGCTCAGAATTTCAAGAAAGATTCATGAAATTTGAAAAACGAAAACGGTTTAATGAATTTAAAGATCCAGTTAAACGTTTAAGCGCAGTTAAACTTACTTGCGACAAGCATGATATTGGGATTTCGGCGATTTCTATACTTAGGAAAAAGTTAGATTAGTTAATCTTATGACAGCCCATACCCTGGTTTTATATTTCTTAGGAACTAATCAAGGTTTTAGCTAATTCTACATTAGTATCGTTTCTATCACGAGAGTGTATCAAAATGCTACAAATAATGTACTTTGGTGTTAAGTGGCGAAGGTAGACTCTGAGGCACCAAAAGCTTCACTTCAATAAAAAATAAAAATAAAAGAGTGAAGCACTCGTTTTTCGGGGCAAGAGAAAAACAGGAAAATTAGCTGTTTGGCATGATTCAATGGCATTCCACCTTGTCGAGTGGTAAGACATATAATTTGCTCCTTCTTTTTCTGAAGCATCCAGTAAATTGAAATGGGAAAATTACGGTTTTAGCGCGAAGTAGATACTGTAAAACACTTGCGAAAAGCTTTCATTCCATCTCTGAACAAACAAACACCCTAAGTGGTATGTGATAAGTTGTTTTTATTTTCCCGCCTCCCCTCTGGATGGGACACTTTGAGGAGCTCACCCTGTCTCATTCTACTGCTCGAATGAGATTCTGGTTCAGTTGAAGAAGCTTCGTTTGAATACGAATGTCGGGGCCACTGATTTATTGGGCTGTAAAATACGCACCCATGAGTGAAAAGTACTCTACGGAGATGGTGGCAAAGATGCAGTGCAATGCTTCATCCTGTTCTCTACACTATGTCTCCATTTTGATGGGATGTATAGTCCCGGTAGGGCTTCAGGGGTGAAATGTGGTGAAAAATGGCTGGATAGAATGCGATATTAGGATATGGAATCCCTGCTCAAGAAGGGTGAAAGCAAATTTCCCATTTTTCACAACATTTCCCAATTTATTTGCCCACCAAAACTGAAGCCCAACTGTGACAATTTTCTCATTTAAATTCAAATATCAATATTTGAAGTTTGCACGAGAGTTTTGGAAAGTTTTCTGTAATGCAGGGGGTTTCTTAAAGGTGTGCATAGGAAAGACGCTTTTACCTTAGAATCTTTGTATCCATAAGCCACATGGAGTTAGTTTATCATTTTTCTCACACATTTTAATACGGGCTTTGCTGAAAAATGATAGACAAAGCATAAAAATAAGTCACCCCTATATAGCATCCCGTCGCAGCATGAAGCTGCACTTCCTTCATCTTGACTGTCTGTAAACATCCAAAGACAACTGCTCACCCCTGTTTTCGCGCCACTTGCACCATTATGTCACCAGCATCTGGTTCGACGCGTCGTACTGTGCAATATAATGGTTGGATATTATTTTGAATTTATTGGTAATTTTCATATAATTACAGAAAATTATACACGCATTGTGTGGAGTCTCATTTCTTCTGATACCAATCAATGTTCTTTTTTTCTCCCCTCGTGATCTGTTTTTTTTACGTCCACTTCATGCACGCATCATTTGTGTACTTATGGGACACTGTATGAAGTCAATACTAAAGGAACTATTGTGGCGCATGTTGGCGAGATATAGAAGAGTTTAAAAGTGAAATTTTCCCTCATCCAACAGCCGCAGTTGATGGCATAAGCCGACGGCTTTTTGGAGTGTTTGCAGTGAGAAAAGAAGACAAATCCCCACCAGAGAGAGAGACGACCAAAACGAATGTATTAAGAGGCGCTTCCAATTGATGGAGAATTAACAGATTTGGTATGCCCCAGTGGATTATTGTAGCAATTTTGGGAAGTTTAGTTTGAGAGAAGAGGAGAAGTTGAATCTATTCAATGGTCAAATTAAATTGCGTTCGTCAAGAGTGACGGCGTTATCGGCATTTTTCCGTATAGCTTTGAGTCTACCTCACGTTTGTTCATCACTCCTTCGCACAGACCTTCGTGGTCGGTGTGAATAAACCATCGGATCCATTAAAGCGATTAAACCTCACATGTAGTCCATATATCCCTATTTCACACTCCTCTACACTAAAACTCAATATTTCCCGTCATCACCGAATTGCTAGTCATCCTATTTTATAACACTCTCTCCATACACACACACACAGTGTCCTATCTCTCAGGGCACATCATAGGGACCCCCATTGGATTGTTTCTTCGACATTCATACTGTCGTGTTATTTGCTAAAATGAGATTCCTGATTGACAAGATGGACATAAGGTGAAGTAATTTTGGGGTATTATTAAAAGAAAATAGACACTAAATGAGGGGTGAATCAGGAAATAAATTATCCGGTGTTTCCTCACCCTAGGATGGTCTTCAGGCAAGCTAAATGAGCAAAAAAGTGCCCAAGTATCTTTTCATCGACACTTTTTTCCTCTTGAAATCTCATGCAAATTTGTCTCTTAGAATCATCCTGATTACTATCTCTTTTACTTAAGACAAAAATCCAACAGACAGGTGCATTGGGATGTTAAGTTGTATTTACATTTTAATCTCTTACTTGCGATTTCTCCGGGATGAAAACCCGGGATTATGGGAAAACACATTGCTCGAGTTTGCCTCAGTGTTTGCCTGTTTGGTTATTTTAGGCAAATATTACTTTGCTCTCACAATTGCAGTTCAGGATTAAATGGATATTCGAAAGGAGGTTTAGTTTTTTTTCTACCCCATGACAGACAATAAGAGAAATTGGTCACGAAGAGACCCTCACCGAATATCCCCTTGTTTGCGGAGAAGCCTCTCAGAAGAGACAAATCATTTGTTACGAGAAAGGTCATCCTCTGACCATTTTGGGGAAGTTTTCAGTGGAAACCCGTGTTGCGAACTTTAAAAAAGAAATTCGTCAAAATAGGGCGCACCGGGCCATGGTTGAATTGATCGAAAGATGCCACATATAATTAGGAATATAAATTTTAGAGAAGGTATAATACAGTAAGTACCCAAGTAGCATAATCTGACCACAAACCAACTTTAACAGAGTATTGCGAAACACAACAGAAATTTTCTGGATATTACTGGCAAATAAATAAAAAATATCTCTATTTCGATGAAGCAATCCAGTAGGACGCCAAATTTCACTATAAAGCCAATTCCTTTTGGGGCCGAGCTCATTCATGCTCCGGTGCCATCAATCATTGGGCCATTACGAAAGTCGCGAGACATTCCATCGAGTAAACAGCTCACCATCTCTCAAAAAAGGAGTCAGCAGAGGGACATGAGGAGGAGGCACTGTCGACGACAGCCTGAGGGAGAAGCTCAACTGTGCCCCAATCGCAAAGTTATGATTGCTGGCAGCAGGTATAACCTCCGTCACGTGAACGACCCAATTGATGGCAGGCCTGGTCCCATTATTTTCGGTGCTGGCACGACTCGTGATTGAAAATTTTCATCAATTTTGCGTTTTAATGTTTAATGGCTACCCCGACTAGATATAAATTTGCGATTGTGCACTATCACCATTTATCACAGCGCGGCTATGGAACGTTGGAAAAGAGGGCGCGCGTTCATGGTGCTCTTAATACCGTGACAGCTAAAAACGCTTCCATCACTAATATCACACTGGCAGAGTGAATTTCTAATGAAGACTCAATGGTATTGGAGAAATTCAATTCTCAGCGGCGGGTCTTATTCACTCTACCATCATCTATTATATTTCCAATAGAATCTTTGTCTCTTGTTATATCCCCGGGTGAAATGGAATATAGTGATTGAACTCCTTTTTGTATATATATCATCAATCTTTGATACGGATATGGGTGAAATGTTTAGGGAAATTTAATAATTTTTTATTTATTTACTTGATTTTAATTTATTCTCTCTAAACATTCTCAAGTTGCATCAATTTATTGCAGTTCAGTTGATCTCAGTCTAAATCATTCTTTGCCTAATTTGAGAAATGAAAAACTTTCTTTTTTTGGGGTAAAAACTTGCGGTTAAAGACGTTCAAACCGAGTTGTACGCTCGTAATTCAATCAGTGTTGCTCCGGGTGAAATTCTTTTTCCTTGTGAAAAACTTTTTAACTTGCCAGTCAGTGGAGATGTCGTCTGTGATTCAGTTGGGAATCGTGTGTGGCATATGGCAGAATCTTGTTGAGTTTTTCTGGTATCCCACTTGTGCTGATGCAATGGATTTCGTGGAAATCTTCTTGCTCTCTTTCCGTGTAATTCGCTTTGAGATACACTCCCATATAAACAGCACGTGAGGGGGGTGACCGGTACCGATGCTTTTGGACTAACTTGTAACTGAATACTTCACGAAATACTCGATAGAGTGGACCATGTCCAGGACGAGTTTTAGGGGGGTGAAGGTGGGAAGTTGAAGAGCATCGATGCTGTGAAAGTATACACTTGAGTTTGTCGGGCAGGAATGGACTTCTTTTTTTTCAGTGAGGATTTTGCTCCGTGGGATTTCGACCAATTCTCAACATTCATAGCTGGAGCGCATGGGTTCAATATTATGGAGATTGTGTATCCCTGGGGAAATTTGCTGGATATATCCTTTCCCCATTTCTCCAAATGAAATTCAGCATATAAAAGCCTTCAACGATCCGTGATGGAAAAAGATCTCTCACCTTCTTCTCACCCTCACTTTTCTTACCCTCGTGTGTACAAAATGATTTTTAAATTTCAAATCCTTCCGATCCCTTTGCGTCTCAGTCAGGACAACACACACCTTTCTTCCATCCTTATTTGATTGTATACTGGAGAATGAATGTGGAGGTAAAGAGATCCCCAATTGGTGGTTACTTCTCTTTCATATTGCTTGCACAGAAAAATTTATAATAAAAAACATTTTTTTAATGACAAACCCACAATTTCAATGAAGTCGTTGCAATATTTGCATATTCCCATCGGAAAAGGCAGAAAAAGTTCACTATTTAAATGTCGTTTGCGGCACAACACAGAGGAAAAATGTAAATCACGGCTTTCGCAGCGACGATAATACTAAAAGCTTCCTGAATTCATGAATTGAATTCACTTGGGAGTATAACGATGGACACTTGCCCATTAAAGGGATTCTCCCGAGGTATTTTGCGAATGTTTTTTCTTCCATCCTCCCATTTTTTTCTTCCATCTATAAAATATTATTCACACGGGGGGTAAAATAATAAATTTCATCAATTTGATGTATGTTCGCTGGGTGAATATGAAACACGAATATTGTATCTGAGGGAGTTTGGGATCCCAAATAAATCGATGAGTATCGTGTTCTCCATCTCATATAGACTTTTTTAGGCAGAATTTTCAGCTGTGAGAATAACCCGCTCTTGAAATTGTCATGCGAATTCATTTTATTTTTTGGTAGGTACCTCTTCAGACGTCAATAATCTCACGCGAGGGAAAATTCAAGCTGATCTGTTCAAATCAAAATAAACGCTTTACCCCTTTCACCAATAGGTATGCAGAAGCATGGAAATTCACGCAAGGGATTATCTGTAAGAGGGATGCAAATTTCACTGATTTTCATATCTCTGAAATATTTCAGGAAAATTACCATAATCTTTGTAGATTTTAATATAAAATAAGTAATATCATAGATACCACATTGAAAATTTATTTAAATTAATATTTTGATTTGTTAAAAATCAATAGTCTTTGTGGTTACGACGACTAATAAGAGATCCCAAAAGGCAAAAAAAATATAAATATTTATTTTTCATTTTAAAAACTAATCATGAAGCAATTGTAGTAATTGTCTTATGATTCACTAATTTGACTGTGAAAGAAGTGACTCATCAAAATTATCCACTTCGTCAAGGGAAAGCTAAGACAACATTGCGCTACTTCTTAGACAATAACACCTTATTATATGCCTCTAAGAATAAGTCCTAATTCAATTCTTGTGCTGGTTTATAGGTGAAAATGTGATGAAATTAACTCGTGGAAAATGCAAATCTCATTGTATTTATTCAGCTTTTCCAAAGACAAATATACAAATGCTGGTTGTTTACAGTGTCTCCCATGGCTTTATTGCACATCTCTGGAAATCTCCTCGACTTCCCCAACACTGACTCCCCAACTTAATAGTTGTCTGCATGTGATTCTGGGCTTCTGCTATCACGCCAGAGAGAGAGGAGGTCGGTTTTAAACGAGCTCTTCACTGTACAACACTGTCATCATTGATTAATTAGTTTTATGCTTATGATGCTTCTCGAAATGATTCCCAAATGGCGTGTGGTTCTTCTCTCAAGTTGTCTCACTCCTCTTCTCATCTATAAACCATCTCATGGGTTCATATTGCATTTTTCCTCAACTCCTAATTGCCCGCTCAACGCAATAAGTGTATTAATTTCACGCAAAAATAGCACATTAAATCATGATAAGATCATTTAATTTATCATCTTTGAGATTTTAGACAATTTTGAAAGGTGTTTCGTGGTTGAAGAAGGATCTCTTGTTGGTTAGCGCTTACCACGAGCAATTTATGCCTTGTGGTTTTCGTCCCTTACAATCGATAGTCCTCTTTTAGGGTTGATGTGCGTGGTATCATGGATATTCCCTGGAAGATGGAAGGCCAATTTTCTAACGCAGACAAAAAACTTCATCAATGCCAGACCCTCAGTAATGAACAATCAAATCGCGTGTCATATTGGAAAATTGCATTGGGATCAGCAGAGGCAGGTACAACATTTCACTGATTTCATTTCATCAACACTTGCCTCTGAATCACCCATGTCCATCTCATTTAAATACTAAATTGATTTTGACCAAGACTTTAGTAGTCATTTAGTGGCGAGAACACAACATTTTTGCCCAATCAATAATGATTGACTTTGACTCTGACATAATCTCTCCTCCTCATACTCTAGAAACCCACATTAAATCTCTCAGGAAATCAGGAGAAAAAGAAACAATGAATATTGAGAATAGCAGTAAGAAACTGAGAAATAAAATGAACCGATTTCCTCTCTCTGAAATATACACAAATAATGTGATGCCACATTAGATATTTTATTCATATTACGATGTTTTTCACTTTCGGCATATTATACCATCTACAATATTTAAGCCATTCGATGTACCGCAGGATATCAATAATAAACAAGCCCAAGGTATTTTATATAAGCAACATTATCTACATCGATTTCGGAATAGTATTCACACTCACAGAATTCTCGACCAAAATACAATTTTGGGATATCGATAACGAAAACTCAAATACTGGTAGATCCCACTTTAAGTTTAGTACATTTAAAAATTAACATTTTGCATTATATTATCATTCTCTTAAAAAAATTTAAGGAAAATGCTCAAGCAAGAAAAATCTAAATATAAATTGATGATAAATAAAAAAAAATGAGAAACATGTCCAGCCAATCAGTAGCAAACGGTTGCAAGAACAGAAAATATAAGAAGCCAATCTCCCAATGATCGGAACGTACAGGCCACATGTGAAGGCCAGAAAGAGAGGGAAGATGATTCAAAAGTAACGAAAACAGCGTATTCGGAATTGATGATTTCTCTTCTTTCGTGTCTTCTTGCTTTTATTGTTCCACCATGCCCATTTCCATTCTCTCAGAAACTATTCCCAAAGTCATCATTTGTATTCCTTTTGCATCTTTCAGCATTCCATCTCCTTTTTCAATATTATTTCATTTTATTTCACGTAATAATTATGAAATCTCTTTGGAGGCTCCTTTTTTGTCGCTTTACATCCATGTTCATCGCTATTTGTTCATTTCCTTCCTTCCCTCTTACTTATATATGCCTTACTCTTGCGACATAAAATTGAAAAGTTTTTGGCAATGACCAGAAATATTGATGACATGGTCATCCTGTCTCAATGGAATTTCCCTGTCTGGATGTAATATAGCCAATTTGCTGGAGCATTTGCGGGAAATTAGACTCAAGACACACTCCTAATTGCATTTTATATTAGGGTGAATAATTGCAAATGAAAGAATACGGCCTAATCCTAACGGCTTTGACTGCTTAATAGCATGAATTGACCCTTATCCTGTCGTCTTAGCATAATTCTTTCTGGGACATGCGATGGGGATTAAGTGCGACTCCCATTCTCTTTCTCGACGCATCACAATCTTCAATCAAATTATTGCATATGCGAGCAGCTCGAATTCCCATCGCATGAAAGTGAGAAAAACTATATAGTCATCTCTTTAACATTTAAAACTTAATATAAAAACACTTTTATGGCTTGAATTTTTTCTCCGGCCCGACCATCAGCAACATTACGTTCAAAGGCGCATCAGGTACCGAAAAGAAAATAACTTCTTTGCCAGTTGTTGTGAAGCATTCGCCATCATCATAAAAAAGCCCAAGCCTTCCGAGAAAAATATATTAGTTGAAGAATCACCTCAACTATTTTTCAACATGCTCCTCTCTCTTTCTTTCTCCGGGTGTTAGCTCTTGGAATATTGCAGCAGTGGTCAGTACCTGTGCGGCAATGAGAGTGTAAGTTCTGAAGGTGAGAACAGAAAAAATCGATCGGCTCGTGGAAAAAAAGAATGACCAAAATAGTAAAATTAAATATTTATTTTGTAGACAACAAACTGATTTTTTTTGCTCTTGTGGCCTCCCCATTTGACATACACGTGATAATGAAGAGAACAGAAAGGCTCACGTTTGCCAGTGAATCTTTATGATATTTAGCATGCAGACTTTGTGGAATCTAACAACGAAAATAATGCTTTCAATCGTTTTTTCTTGATAATTTTATGCAAAAAACAGCTTATTATTGTTATTTTTTATAAATTGCACTAATACAAAATATATATATATGTGTGTCGCAATTTCACAGTAATCAACATAATTAATTTTCTTTGGCGTAGCCGAAACGGAAAAACTCAACAGACTATACTAAAATATACCGTCTAAATAACCTCAGGCAATATAAAATTCGCCTTTCTTCTCACTGACCCCAACTTCTATTCTCTGTAGGTATATGTATTACCAAACGTATAGACTGAAGGGTGTATTCGATGTTTCTATTAAAACTCGCATAAATCTACAAGGTCATACAATAATTTATTTTTAATTAACATGCGAAATATGCGAAAATATCAAAATTGAAAGAAATATTACTCAATTAAAAATTCTTTAAAAACAAATTAAAAGCTTAAAAATTTAATTTCATCAACCAACTGAATAAAATCAAAGAGCCAGATTTTGGTCTTCCTCTTTCTAATTTTTCTTCAAATCACCTGAATCCCCCTAAAAACAGTTTTTGCCTCAAGAGGAAATGCAAAGAATGACAAGCACGCGCGTCTAGATAATACATTTTGCATTTATATTAAAAAAAAATGAACTTCATTAGAAATTTCAGTCACAGATCCTTTGCTAATTTGACAAGGGGTGAATGACAGGAACATCTCGTATAAAATATATCATTCATGGGCAATATTGGAAGCCGGTTGGTTGAAAAATAGGCAATAATTAAGGAAAATTGCATTAGTGAGAAATTCAGCTGAAAGTTTTGCTAAATAGAATCAAGGGTGGGTTTTAATTTGTACATCCTGAAATGATAAATGACTCAAAATATTCCCAACAATCAAAAGGAGTTTCCTCTCTTTGCCATCCTTCCCCAGTTTGACACCCTCATGTGCGGTCTTTCACACCAGCTCCACCTCTTTCGACCTAAAACATTGCCAGGGTATAAATCTGCAATGGTGCGTGAATATGATTCCCAGACTCTATGACAATTGTGTCATGATTGAGAACTCTCCCCCATTGATCCTTCAACCAGGAAAGATCCCTGCGTGAGGCGGAATATCAAATTATGCTGGGAATTGAATAAATTTCTCATGCACACATTTCTCGGTGCTTTAATTTGGTGCTAATTAAACGAGTAGTTGTTTGTGCCATACCGAATTTCGGATATTAAGCAGCCACACCGCCCATCCCCAAAGGTCGATAGGCAGAACTGTGGGTGTGGTAAATCCTCAAACTCTATTGATGTGTAAATAAAATGTGCAGTACTGATATTGGCTTCATGTTTTGCCATTATTGAGGAGGAATATGCCGATGAGACTTCCCTTCCGGATTACTATCTATACACTGAAGAACGCACTTCGCGTGGCTTTCAGCGATGGAAAAGGGTGCCAAAAGGGATATAGTAGGTACTGAGATAAAGGAATGAGAGTCATTATTTGACTTTTGCTTCATTTCACTCAGAATATTTAAAAGGGGGAAATTCCACTGTGGTTTTTCCTCATCCCTCTCACTTCTGACTCTCCTTCAAGAGAGAAAATCGATAGAAAATCCTTCCCTCGCAATCCAATTTTTTCATTTCCAAATTCGGCTTTTGTCATAACATTACATTGCAATAATGTAAAGGAATAAGCACTTGAGGCAAACACTAAATGGCAATCATAATTGTTTTGGCGAAATTAGGTATAAGGAAGAGTCGTGAGAATACAAATGGCATGATTAATAGACGTAGTCGTTCAAGAACAGACATTTAGGCTTAACCCACTGATATATTTCGAGTAATTATCAGCATCAACACAATTGAGACACACTCTTATATGTACAGCCCTCATCATTAACTTACGGAGGGTTGCTCAATCCTCACTACTATTGACTGAATATCACATGTTATATGGATATAGGCGAAATGATCAGCCTCCAAACTAATTTCCCACTGTTTCCATCCCCCATCATTCGAGGGGACTAATTTTATCATTGCATTTCCATACGTGTGATTCGTAATGGAGAGGCAAATGACAAAATAGGTGAACTACATTTAAATTACAACACTGTATTGAACCTTCGACATTAGAGACTTCTGCAGAATATAAATTAGGGTGAACATTGAGGAAAACTTATAAATTTTAATTAACTATCGCTTTCACCGAAATTGATTCAATTTTCTCTCACCAAGATCTATTCTGTTCTCATTTCACCGTCAAAATGAGGAGCTGCTCGTGGGGGGCAATAAAAGAAACTCGTCGGAGAAATTTCAATAATGTCATCTCGTAAATTTCACACCCGGAGGAAAAAGAGGGGAACTTTTACAAAAAGCATGCCTTCATTTTAATATTTATTATATTGAGGTACCTACATGTACATTTTATGTATAAAAAAACTGCATAACCGTGACTAAAAGAGTGAAAAGCATCGTTAGTATGCAACGCGAAAAATGGTTGGAATTTTCCTCTATTGAGCACTGATATATCTCTCCCTATGGACATCATTGATGAGAAGGAGGTGAACAAGAGACCAGAATTGCATTTATTTATTTCACAAAGAATAAAACATTCTCCCCTAATAAATAATAGTTAGTTACAAACAATGTCTCTAGCACAGCAATTAAAAACCACACAATTTCATCAACATGACTGATGATAGTTTCTCTATACTCTTAGTTTGTTAGGGGAGTCCATTGGACCGGTTAAAATCCCGCATAGTGAAACTCTATAAATCCCAAAATTCTCCCGAAATCTAATCTGGGCAAACAATCCCAAAAGAACTGGCGAGCAATAAACTTTTGGCATATACTGGTCAAATACCACATCCACCCAGATATCTTACCTCTGCCTGACTCATGGGAACGTAAGAGAACGCACATTTGTGTGGCCTTAGTTGAGTTTAAACTATAATTTCATAAAGTGTACATAACCGCAGTATATGGTGTTGATATTAAAGTGAAAATAACACTGTAATATTCTACAATGTTTTGACTCTTTTTCATGGCCATAAAAATAACATTTTGTTGTCAAAAGAACACATTTTCCCACGAATAGCTCTGACACATATCGCTTTAAGTTGAATTTGTTTATTAGGATCAGGCAAGTCCTACGTTAACCTAACACATTGCCAGGTACATAGTTTCGTCCTAAAATGGTTTTAGGGTCTGCGGGGTCTTCGACTAACTTTTCAACCCCTTCGGAAAATATAAGAAGTATCCATGTTCAGTTTCCGATTGACTCGAAGATCGAATACCGGAACTTAGATGCCTAGGTCACGTGCCCATAGAGTTCAAATCAAATATCAAAACTAAATATAATATAACAAATCAATTCAATCATAAATAATACCCAATGATTTCGCGTTCTTTGAAACTTAAATAAGCGCAATATTTGATACTTTTTTAATTTTTCAAATTCAATTCAAACAAATTTTTACCACAGTATTCTCAATCGTTCAGTATGTTCCCTCTCAGCTACACCATCTCGATAAGAAGTCGTTAAATTGACATTTTTATATCGGAGCGGGAAAAAGTATCAGATATCGCACAATTCGACGCTTTGCCTAATCGAAAGCAAACAGAGAGTTGTTGCTTTTGTGCTCGCACAAAAATTAATTTTCATGACAAGCACTAATGCATTAGATATACCTTTTTGATGGACTTATCATTTTCAATTTTTCCCGCACATTCCATTCACTTTTGCATATAACGGTGAATTGAAAGTGATAATGTTCCGCTGTTGTTTTTATGTGATTTTTAGTAGATAGATAATATTCTTTTTGACCCTGCGATAAAGATTCTTGTTAGCAGATTGCCAGAATTAACACCAACCTCATTGAAGAGGCTTCCACGAATCTGTGATTTTATCTCTATATTGCCTCTCACTTCCATCTCCCAATTCTGAGCCAGAAAGTAAGGACATGTGGTTCTTGTTCTTCGCCATTCCTCTCGCATCACTGGCATATTTGGTATTTTGTGCGTAAAGTGCTTTTCAGTGTCGACTAATAAAACGATGTCAATAGAGGGTGATCAGCAAGACAGGACGGATATTTTCTCTCTCCCTCCCATCTATTTATAGCGTGAAATTGGATATTTTGCCAAATTTAATAAGGTGCATCAATTTAAAATGGAAATCCTTTCAATGAGAAAACGATAAAACTCATAGGCTTCGGGCTAAGCCTTATTTGCATGTTAAAATCGGTAAAATCAATGCAATTCTCGATATAATCAAATATATTTTCACTCGTGCAGAAATCAATCACCCAAACCATTGGGAATCAGCACGAGAATTCTCATCAGCACCATTGAAATTCGCTGAGCAAATACAAAAAAAAAAGAGTGAGTGCAGAAAAAAGCGTGCGAGTCAGCTGATTTTCTTTCCATGTATTGTATCCACTTTGCCCAAAAATATCCAACTTTTAATTGGCATTTTGAGTGTTGGTACTTTAATTGAACCAGAGGCAAATTGTCGTGAAAATTACTTCACTTCACAGTGCGACAACAAATTAAGCACATTGTGTAAATTTGCAGTAAAAATCCATTCGCTGAAAAATTAAATGCCACTGTTCGCGATGAAACTTTCCAGTGGCACTCCAGAATCTCTCCCCAACTTTACCCTTTTTCCGGTAAAGACGCAAAAGCGAGGGAGCTCCTCGATGTAGGGGCAGTTAACTCTTTAAATGCATAGCACGGAGATACTAGACATTTACCAAGCGAATCGTAGAATTAACATATTTCTCTTACTTACTTTACGGATTAATCCCCTTTTCACCAAATGCGATATGATTTATCTTCAAAGTTTGCTCCTAGAATTATTATTTTTTTCACACCATGAAAAACTAATTAGCCTCTAGGAATTCAAAAAGTCTGTTTACACATCACTGCTTTAATTAGACGGATATTTAGAGAACGTTTAATCAAAAATTGCAGCAGAACTTCAGTGAATTGACAAATTACCCTCACTTTGAGTTGTAATTGTGATTTAGTTGATTAAATAGAGTCCATTTCCAATGATGGTTAAGTTTTGTAAATAGGCCGTGATTAAATTTCAAATTGCGATAAAAATCAATCGAATCCAACCAGGGAGTGAGTCATATGGAGTTTCTTATTAGTAATTTTGCTGGTTTTGCAAATTTTGAAATGAAACTTTTATTTTGATATATCTGAAAATATAACTTTTAACTTTGAGAAAATATTAGGAAGATCTTATAATTAATCTTGCTTTGAGGACAATGCCTGACAAGTTCATCCTTGAGTCTGAATAAAAAGTGTCCTCTGTGCAGAATTGAGAAAAATGTGCCAATTCAGTGGAAATTAGATGCCTCATAACTCTCAAGGCGATCTTTCTGTCTTTCTGTGTGTACAACAGGAACAGTCAGAAGAGACTTGGTATGTTTGGCACGATATTTCAAACAGGAAAGAATTTCGTCTTTTTTTCTCTTCCCATTTTTCGATTCATCTCTTTCTCTTACATTTCTCTTCTTTTGCCTTGTTTAAGGAACAACCACAGCTCGATATAAGGAGGTTATTTCATTTTCTCCCATTGCACAGAACTTCGTTTTATGGTGGATTTTCCTGAAGCACTTTCAGAGAGCTCAGTGTCGTCGACAGCACGACATGTTCGCAGGTTTGCAATGTAGAATGGAAAAATGATTAAATGCAACAGGGGCGAACGGTACCGTCATCGTTATTGCGTAACGTCGTTAACGAGATATCGAAAGTCGCTAAAATGAGTTATATGATGCGATATGAGGGATGTTTTTTGGGATGATTTTTTGTTAATTCCTGATTCCATATTTTTATAAAGAATTTTGTATGATAATTTGACATGTTCACCTAAAATTTACTTACAGTTAGAAGATGGTTCACGTCATTTTACACTTGAGTCGTTTTCTTCCATTGCGTGTAAATTACTGGTATGTTGGAGCTTTTTTTTGCTCAGCTCTTTTTTGCGCCTGCAAGAATGTATGCACGACACTGGTGGAAAAAATTCTTCTTTGGACACTCTTTTATCGTTTGAATCCTCCTTGTGCCTCGTTCTAGCGCTCAATGTTTCTCAACAAACAACGGCAAAGGCTAGTCAGCCACCTGAAAATGAGAAGAGACACACAACACTATAATTAATTCATTAACAAAAGCCCATGAAGTGAGAGGCAGAAAAAAACAGTGCTTTTCTCCCGTTCCAATTAAAATGTTGCCTCAGAGAAATGGAAAACAATCACTTTCACAGTCATTGGACTCGGGGAGTTGTAACTCTTTAAGAGGAAAAGCTTTAAATTTAAAGCTATCTTTGCCAACATATTTTCCCGCCTCACTGTGTTGCTCTCGAGTACACAATATACCCATAGTGCAAAGCGATGTGAAAATTCCGTCACAACGTCAATCATATAGCCGGAAAATTCGCCTCAAACTATAAGTTATCAACATGAAAATACACACAACATTGGTGAAGTGTTGTGCGGTTAAATGTGTACAAGTTGGATGTGTATATTGTTTCACGAGGAGGGATACTTAATCGTGGAAAATTTAATGAAAACCCCAGAACTGTTGACAGTCCAAACAGGAGGCACTTTTGTCCACTCTCGAGGACATTTTCACGGAAAGCTACACACCGTTCCCTGTGATCTCCCCAGAGGAGAGGATGCTTCAAATTTCTCCTGCCCATCCAACTTAATATATCCTCCTCAAGTCACCCTCAGCTGCTGACCGACCAATGTCCACTTTCACCCTCGACACTCGGCACACACACACATCCTCCCTGGGAGACCCTCTACTGGGATTTTCACAGACATCCGCTCCAGAGTGTGGGAAATGTGATGTATTTCACTCCCCCTTTTATATATAGAAAAATGCCTCCCATAGTGTTGGCAGTCAGACAAAGAAAATAACATTCTGGGCAGCACGTCGCGACAATCTACTAACTACACCAACATAAAAAGCTTCGCCCCAACTTGAGACGATAAACCCCTCGTATTCTCCCCTTCTCCCATTTAGGGAATTTTCCGAGGAGAAATTTCCCAAAGAATACAAAGAGGCCAGTTAATATTTAAGAAAACGACAAACACACAGAGCCTAATGACGACAGGAAAGACGTATAGAATTGCATTTTTTTATTCAGAGATTCCACGAGATATGTTCAGTTCCGCTTCACTGACCACCCGGCAATAT
>CAKKOB020000207.1:0-67578 GCA_918844115.2 Phlebotomus perniciosus | reverse complement strand
AAAATTCTGTGAAAAATTTTTACTCATGTTAAATGATTCACCATTCATATTGGAGTGAATGGAGTGAATCTTATTTGAATTTCCAGAAAAATCAAATTTTTGTGGATTCATCTAAATTGTGGGGGATATTCGCGATAAAAGGAAATTTTTTCTAATTGGATTAATGGATGATTTAAAAATTTTAAATGATTAAATAGCTTATCTTAAAAAAACTCCAAATATTACGTGGTTACTATTCCAAATACTTACTTTTAAGTAAGAAACTTTGTTCTGTTTCCAAAAACATTAAATTATTCAACTAATTTGTATTTAACGGCTTTAAAATTCAGGAATGAATCAAAGGATTAGGCTTCTCAATTTTTTTCATATTTTTTTAATATTAAAAATTTGGAATTTTTTATAAAATTTAGAAATCATTTTTTTAAATTTTTTATCACTCTTATTGCTGTGTTTAAATGGTTTAAACTTAAAGTTTAAATTTATCTTTTTTGGGTGAAATATTTTCAATCCTTCTCATAGTCGTTAGATCTCCTCATGCCAAGTCTCCAAATAAGAAATCCCATAAAGATCCGTTTTGGAGACTTTTTTAATCAGTCTAATCAGAAATTCATAATCAAAATCTTGCAGGTGTGCGTTCTATCCACTGCCAAGATTCACGAGTTCATCGGTCTGATTTGCTACAAGTGCTCCATCGCCAATCCTGACGTGTCCCTCAAGTCCGTACGAAACTATGGGCTGTACATCACTGAGGAGGATGGCGAGGTGGACGCTGACTTCCCGCCGCTGGACGGCCGCGAGCCCTGCTCTAAGTTCTGCTTCAGTCATCTGGCGCTGATCGAGAGACGCACCACGGGTGTCCGGATAGATCAGCGCACGATGTCCGTGACGTCGGAGGTGGATGCGGGCGGGGGGAGTTTAACGGAGGACCCCAAAGTGGTTAGTGCACAGCAGAATGAGGATATGGCGCGAATGTTGGGTCACACAACGATGATGGAGGCGCCGATGTACCGATCGTATCGCCTTCATATGCTGCAGATGCCTCTCTTCCGGACGCGAACGGAGATCCAGCTGGGTATTTCCGGGGAGAAGGTGGAGATTGATCCGGTGCAGCAGAAGAACACGAAATTCTGGACGAAACAGCGAGCCATTAGTCATGCCATGAGCAGCGTGGCGTTGTGCGAGATTGTCCAGATGAAGTCCGGGAGTGCAATCTTCCGGATTGTGTACAGAGTGACGCGTTCCGGAGCTGATGATGCGTCGGTGTCGTTTAGTGAATTTGGCGCTGCGACGTCCCCACAGAGCGCCTCCACCTTCAAACACTACAACTTCGAGACGGATCCGAGCACAGCGCTGGAGATCGTTGAGAAGATCCGGAATATCCTGGAGGTGAGGAGTAGTGCCACGCGGCGGGAGTTTCTGAGCTTCCGCGAGAGACGGCGCGGTGGTCATGGGAAGAAGTCCTTCTCACTCATTTAACCCACAATGGCAGCACACAGGTGACTATAAAAAAATTCTCAAAAAAAAGAACTTCCACACAGCCAACCCAAACCATAAAGTGTTCCCGGAGAGTGACTTTGCGCCCCCAATTTCACTCCTTTTACGTTTTACCTGCAATTTCTCATCCACCAGCAAAACAGCTCTTTTATTAGTTTTACTCTTATTTTAGTCCAATCTTTGGACGAATCCTATTTTTTACAATATGTATTTTTTTCTTTTCAATACAAGACGTTGAATGAGTTTTCTTTGCCCCCCTTCGTATGTTGACGCGTTAATCTTGATTGTGATATGAAAGTGAAATCTTTACTACTTGTGTAAATATGTTGCAGAGTGAATAAATTGAACTGAGCATAATGAGGAAATACATTTGATTTTTTTGCTCTGGAAGGGTTAACGTGCCTCGTGTTTCACAAAACATGAGCAAAGAGAAGCATCGATGAAACATTTCATGAGGCAAAAAGCTTTCGTGAAACTTGAAATGTTTGTTGAATTTTTCACTTGAAACATGAAATTTCAGTGCAACAATTTCAAGCAACGCAATAACACGTTTCATTGTTTCAATGCAACAATTTCAAGGAAATGAAATATTCAAGCAACATCGTTGATTGAATCAGCAATAAATGTATTGAAATTAGGCTTAGTAAAAAAAATCAAATTCGTTTAGAAGAAATTTAAATGAATTTTCTCTAAAAAGCTAAGTGCTAAAGAATTTTACTAAAATTCCCCCAGTTTTTCTTAAAAGCGCTTCGCGCCTTACGATTCTTTTCAGATTCTCGAATGAATTTTATAGTAGAAATTCATTCATAAGTTCATTTGATAAGTTTGCTTAATGAACAATTTATTTTCTACTGACCAAATCAGATTTTTTTTACTAACCAAAACTTTAAATTTTACTGGCAAATTAATAATTCAAAACCGATTTCTTATTTTCATTACTTACCATCACCAATGTGAATATCCCACCAAATTATTACCAACACTTGACTTTGATGCCCTTAAAAACCAGTAAAAACACTTGTTTTTTTAATTTTTAATTTATTATCACTATTTATTTTACACCATTAGATAAGTTTAAATCAGTAAAAATGTGCCATTTTTGCCTTCGTTTATCGGGTATTTTCTCAACAAATTACTGAGAAATTTCCTCAATTCAAACTTTCAGTTCCACTTTTAAGACAAGTAAAAATGTACATCTAGATATATAAAAAATTCCTTATCGTCAAATGGCACAGTATTATTCTCTCATAACACATTTTTCTTTTTTTTATATAAAAAAATTTTCTTCTATTTGGGAAGGATATTTACAAATCTGAAGTCTCACGCAATGTTTAACTTTTTCTTGTTCAATAAAAATGATTTTCTTTCGGCAAGTTAGGATGATTTGTGAGAATCTGCATGAATTTTCGTTGCATTGATTAGGACAAAAAAGTATTAATTTTGCATTCATTCGCCTAAATGCTTCCCATGCACGATCTTCGTCGATGAGATCGCTCGATGTTGTGCACAAGATCACGTACAATTGTAAGTAGAAGTAGTTACGATTAGACCCTCTTAAGAACCTACACTCTTTACAAATTAATCAGGGAGGCAAAAAAAATGTATTAAATTACTTACAAAATTTTATACACTTATATCACAGATAGATTTTCTACGTAAGTGGCTCTAAGTATTTAATAAAAAATGAACTGTCTTGTAAAAATAGCTGCTTACACATTGCATAGAATAGTTTGCTTTTTTCTTTTTTAATTAATAAAAAAATATTAATAAAATTGTTAGAAATAGTTAGAATACATTTGAACTAAACGTTTTTCTCATTTTTGTTTGCGTAAAATTGGGGCAAAAACGTACCGTTGCTTTTTAAGAAAATTATTTTCAGCAAATTCTCATGCGTGCTTTCTTTCAAATTGTTTTGTTTAGAACAAAACTGCCGCCGCGTTTGCTTGTCTCTCCTCTCAACTACCAAATAAATTATTAACTTGTAGTTTCTTAAGGCCTTAAGTACTATGAATGTCATTCCGAGTACAGTCTCGTGGCGGAAATGGTGAGACACATGAGTCTCAGCTTGACTATCCAACGCACCGCCGCGAGGCTGTGGGGCAGGCACTTGGGGTTTTTGTAAGGCACTTGGGGGCGCGCAGTTCACACCGTGGTTTCACTCCTGTGCAACGGCTGCAGTTCTCGCTGCAGATCGTTGTAGTACTCATGATCGGAGGCCGCTTCAACTTCGGTTGGGGCCACGGGGATGCCGATAGTTTGCGTGGGGGCGGGTGTGGTGGCGGGTGGCGTGACAGCGGCCGCCGCAGCGGCTCCCATGAGATACTCAGGGTTGTCCACGCTGCTGGGCGGCACGTTGATGAGATCCATGTAGCCAGGCGTTGCAGCAGCACCGTTCTGACACGTGGGCATCAGGTAGTCGTCCTCGTCGAGCGGCAGGTCAAGGCGAAGATTGCCGACACCCACCTCGCGCGTGTGCGAGTCCGTCTCATCATCGCCGGAGGAGGTCTTCAAAGGTTTGCTACAGTAGCGCAGAGTTGACGGTGGCTCCTCAGTGGACTCCACGGCTGGGTAGACCACTGAGGGTCGAGTCTTGGGCTGAAGGTACTCCTCCGCCTCGACAATGGGCTCCGGACCGTCCAGGGCGGGTGCCAGGGTGCGGATGAGGTTGCGCTCATCCTGACTCGTGTAGGACGGTAGACGCATGAACTTGTCTCCGTCGATGCTGAGATACCGTCCTGGATCCCGTGCCTTGTCGGCAAAGTCCTGCACGAGGTCTTTGAAATGGGGTCGTGCCTCGGCATTCACGTCCCAACATCGCAGGAGGATGACGTAGATGTCGAGGGAGCAGTGGTCGGGCTGTTTCAGTCGGTATCCCTCTTCAATCGCCTCAGGTACCTGGCGAAAAAGGAAAGATCAGTTTCTGGCTCTCCACCTTAACTCAAAGTCATTAAGCATTAACGCTCTTCCTTTTAAAAGGAAGAAATTGAAGTTATAAGATGGCGCTCAAGGAGAAAGTGATAGAACGCGACAAGTTTAGTTGATATTGAGACGCGAATTAGATATCTGCTGTACTTGCAAGTAACTTACCTCTTTGGCTGAGTACTCCTCATAGGGCCGCGCTCCGAAGGTGAGTAGTTCCCAGATCGTAACTCCAAAGGCCCACACGTCGCTCTTGCTGGTAAACACACGATTCCGGATGCACTCCAGCGCAAGCCACTTGATGGGCATTTTTCCTCCCGAAGCCTTGTACTCATCAGTTCCCACATCCAGAAGCTTAGCCAGACCAAAGTCTGTGATCTTCACGCAAGATGGCGTCTGTACCAACACGTTTCGTGCAGCAAGATCCCGATGCACGATGCTTCGTTCCTCCAGGTAAGCCATTCCCCGAGCGATTTGCGTGGACCAGTTGAGTAGAGCCTTCGAGCCGATCTTGTCCTTATTGGTCCTCACGTAATCCAAGAGACAGCCCAGTGGCATCAGTTGCGTGATCAGCATCATCTGGGAAGTCATGCAGACAGCCAGGAGCTTCAGCAAGTTAGCATGTTCAACGGAAGCCATAATGTACGCCTCATCCAGGAACTCTTTGCTACTCTCTGAGCCTGACATCTCTGTGAGAACTTTAATGGCAACGGGAATCTTGACACTCTCATTCTCTGGGATCCACACGCCCTTGAAGACACGCCCGAAAGCACCCATCCCAAGTATTCCGCCACGTCGCAGCTCGGCCTCTTTCACGATGCGCAACTTGGCGAGATTGGGACCCACATTAGACGGCCTTAGTGGTTCACTGTCCTCACAGCCGGCCAGCACCATTGTCATCTTCACAGTCTCATCCTTGGCCTTCTGCTTCTGGCAGCAACGCCATACGAAAGCCACTGCAATCAGCACCACGATAGCCTGCAGAAAGATAAGAGAATCATTTGGTGATAAGGCACAACATTCCAGTTGCAGTTGGTTATTAAGTGGATTTGCGCAATAATTCAACATGGAATTATGCGAAAAATGCGGAAAATTGCTGGTTGCAACACAAGATCGAGGTTTGTTGGATTGGCAACGAGAGAGACAAGAAAAATATCAATTCTACGTGACTATCGATTGATTGAGAATTTCAAGAATTTTTCATCTGTTCACAACAATGGATGAGTCAAGATGTTATAGAAATTTAGTCAAAGAGGATGGTTTGAGCTTGAACCGCAATTTCATTAAATATTGCCAATAACTCTCATCTCGTGCGCTTTCTCTCGCAATTACACCGCGATTATGATGGTGGAATGAGGAGATATTGCTCAAGATGAAATATCTCAATAGATCAAGCGGATATTAGACAAAAAACTTTCAACGCAAGATCATAAAGATTCAATCCTCCCATTTCTCAAATCACAGTAATAAGATACTCACCAGAACGACAATGCCCACGAACGAGAAGACCTTCTTCACGAATTCATCATCCGACAACTGGTAGACATTGCTGGCCGAACAATATGGTCCAAAGTCGAACATTTGATAGGGGAAGTCACTGGGACAAGCCGCAGTGCAGTTGAAGGCGGTGCCATTGTTAGCAGGATCGCCGTTACCGAAGAGTTTGTAGTTGCGACAATCGTTGCAATGCGCTTCTGTTGGTCCATTACAGCCACGACACTCCAAATGGCACGGGAAGCACTCGCGCGTAGCTTCCTCCACGAAGTGATCAGTCGGACACTCATCCTCGCACTGTTCTCCCCGTTTGTAGCCCGCACACTCTTGGCACACGTGCTCGTGGAAGCCGTAGCCAGAGCATTTCTTGCATCGCGGATGACAACGACGACAGATGGGCTTGTTAGCGAGGAGTCGCAAGGCTCCCTGCTCCTGAGACATCACCCATTCGGAGTAGTAGCCCTCTGAAAGAGAATATCGTAATACATTAGTTGCTGCTATAACTTCTTATGAGGATTAGTCTGTTCGTTTGAAAAAGTTTGTTGTTTTGAGGAAGCTATGACTACGGAAACCAACCTGGACATGCTTCGTTGCGTCCTAAACACTTCTCTATCGTTGCATCTCCGTTGATGATGGCTTTGTGGCAAGTCTTGCAACCATTAGCGCTGATAGTGTTTTCAGGACCTGTGCATCCTATGCAAGTTTCATGGCAAATCTTGCAAACTCCTCCGGCGTTGTATTTGGCATCTGGACACTTGGCCACGCAGAAGTTTCCATCACGAACATTAACACACTCTGTGCAGTTGTCAGCTCCAGCTCCACGACAGGAGTTCTTGCATTCAGGATGGCAAGTGCCGCACGTTGTATGATTAACTTCGTAAATCCTGGACAAGCGAAGAGAAGCTATTAGAACTTCTGGACGAAAAAAATTAAGTGGTATAAACTTACGCTGGAAGACTATGGCAACTCGCTAAGCAAGTGTCGTTGTACTTGTAGTTTCTACACTCGAGACACTGATTCGGTCCTGCACCCCAGCATCCTAGCGTTGTGCACTGATCCGAACACACTTGACCCTCCATTTCTGTGAGGAAAACACACAATAAAGTCAAGTTTCAATAGATTCAAAAACATAAAATGCTAATATAAGATTTCCTCATTTCTTTATTATGTCCAAATGGGTTTTTGCTTTTTCCAGCTAAACTAAATAGTCAATTGAAAAGCAATGATTTTTAGCTAGTTGGACTCATTTGCCAATAAAATTTACACCGTGAGATGTGAGCTATAAAATCATGCAAATAATTTCAATGAGCAATATAAGTTTAATTATTCCCCTTTACGGGGGAGATCAATAAATTTTGGAAATATTAATGGATAATTTACTGTTCAAGGTTCTCCCATATATATTTGAATCTTAGAAAGGCTGTTATGGGTTTTTACTTACCACATTCAGTCTTATTTCTGTTGGCGCTCACGACAAAAGCGTGATCCACTGACTTTTTGATCTTATTCCATTCAATATCGTCGGCGAAGCAGAGATTCTTATTCTCGAGGATCACCACCGCTCCTGAATTGATCCTCTTCAGTGACTGTAGTTCGAGGGACTTCAGGGAAGTCTGCAAAGAAAATCAGTTAGTCTCACAGCTAGGGAAAGGAAGCATCAAGGACTCGTTACCTTGACTATGTAGAGCGATGCGAAGTAGTTCTCCATTAGTTGACGCCCGCCGATGACTTCGAGATTGCGGAAGTAGGAGAGATTCGTAAAGTGTTCATGATCAGCCTGAATGTTGATGTACCCTGTGACCTCTTTCAAGGTCGAGAACACCTCAAGTCTATCAGGATGCAGCCTGATAAATCTCTGTCCGAATGAGAAGTTGGCAAACACGTGTTGGTATCCATTGAAGGTTTGCTCCAGAATCTCAAGAGATCCCTCAATCACCGTGCATCCTCTGAAGGAATCAATATTCCCGGAGTGCACGATTCCCTGACCTGGACATGTCTTGGGACAGGCTCCGTTGCAGGGCACGCATTCTCCATTCTTGGCCATCTTATTAATCGGACAAGTCCTCACGCAAGCACCATTATCCTTGAGCAAGTGTTCAGGGCAGTTTCGGACGCACGTGGCACCATATGCGTACTTGCCATCCGGATTCGATTCCCACAGGTAGTTTGTGGGGTTGTACTTCTGCATTGGAGGACACTCTTGTTTGCAAACACCGTCATCAAAGAAATTCCGGCATGCCAGGCAGTCCTTTTGCGTGGGACCCGTGCATCCACCGGCGCAGAACAAGTGGCAGCACTCACGTGGCTTGGGTCCGAAGCAACGGCCCTGGGCGCATTGGGGTGAGCAGGTGGTCTTGCTGAATTGTTGGCAATTGCGATCACCCTCACCCCAACATCCAGCCTGGCAGCTAGGATGACAGGGAGCGCATTGACGCTCAGGCGACGTAAAATTGTACATGTAGTGCATTGAGGCATTGGGCCCGGAAATGATCTCCTCCCAGTCAATGGTGCGCATGTGACAGAGGTTGTAATTGTTGAAAATGCCCACAGAACCAGATAGGATATCACGAAGGTCCGGCATTTCCAGGGTGTGCATTTGGGAGTAGGTCACAAACAGGCCGAACTCTTGGTCAGAGATGTTAAGCTTAAAAAGCGTTCGACCACGAATGATCTGGAGCCTGAAAAGGGGATAGTTGGGATTAGTTGAATTAGGGATTTATATTGTTTGAGTTTTGAATAGTCCTATGTGCTTTTTATTATGGAAGATCTTGGTAAGAAATCCAGATTCGAGGAATCTAATCCACGAAGATGGAAATATGTTACTAAAACTAAGCAAATTTGTCGTAAAAGTGGGATTTATTGTTTTGGCTTGGAAATCTCCACATTAAATTGAAAATAGAAATGATTCAAAATTTCTGTAGGATATCGAGATTTATAAAAAATTAGGCAATCCATAATGCTATTGGAAGATGCTAATAACTTTATAACCCAAATATTATAAGTTTGGTAATAAATACTATTTTAAATTTCTATTATGAAGCTCTAAATCCCTGTATACATAAATCCATTAGGATTCTATAAAAATAGAGGTTTTTAAAACAATTCCATTTACCAATCAACAAAAAATATAGCCCCCAAAATTTTTCCTGAAAATTAATCTTAATCATATTTTTAGGCGTCCTTCATCAAATAATTCACCAAACCACAAATCCCACACCAATAAACTCTTAAAAAAGCTTCCTCTCCCTGAGCCGCGTATCTCTCGAATAGGAAATTTCGTGGAAATTTTTCATTATTAACCTCATAAGATGGTAATCTGTTGAGACCCAATTAGCACATTAGCCCAGTCAATTATCTCAATATGTGTGAATCACTGAGCTTTTTGGCAGCTTCAGCGAATTCCCATGAACTCTTACTTGGGCAGAATAATTTGCTGGATGTCCACATGACTGATGAGAACGTATCCGGTGACCTCGCGGATGTCCTTCAGGAAGCTTAGATCCAATTTAGTGTCCTGAAGCCATGTCAGCTCGAGATTTCCATCCACATATGTGCAATTCGTGAAGCGATCGCGCAAATTCCGATAGTGATGGTCTCGATTCGATGGCACAGACATTCGTCCATTGGTTCCGATGCAAACTGGAAAAAAAGAAGAAGTTGAAGAAGGGGATTATAGCTTTTTGGTTGGAGAAAAAGAGCGATTCGTTATGAGCAATAAATCTCAGAAGATAAATTTGAATGCCCGTGAAGAAATAAAAATCCATTTTTTCCATACCAAAGAATTAATATATTCAGAGAAATTTAATTCTTTCGAGAAGAGAGAAGACTTTTAATCTCAAATCAGAATCCCACTGTTTTCCCCTTGTTGCCCCGCACCGTATGGCATCTGCGGATGACTCTGGATGCCACACAGATACACCACCAGTTCACATTCTCGAGAGTCTTCGGTATGAAGTTGAAACATCAATAATGAGACCTTCTCTCGCGGTGTGGTTTCTGATTCTCTCTGGCTCTTTTAATTCCGTATTAATTCTTATAAATCGGTGGATCTCGCAACGGGTGAGATTTCTCTCTTTGCATACCACAAGACATTCTTCGGTGATCTTTACCATAGGAGAACCCATTGGAACAATTCGCAGTGATCGTGTACGATCATTTTGTATTGTTTATGGTTTTTGTGCTGAGATTCAAGGAATTTCAAGGATTTTCTCTTCGATTTAGAAGCTTGGGAAAGACAGATAAAATTCTAGAAGACCAAAGAAAAAACGTATAAAATCCACTCTTGCATTTTTTCAAAGTCTCGATCACGATTACAGAAATAAAAAAATAAAAAAATACAAAAAACTTTTGGTCATGCATTCCGTTTCTAAAGTTATTCTGGTATTTTTCTTATTCTATAAATTCGCTTCTGATCCTTTCCAAAATTGTCATGATTTTGATTGATCTCTCGATCGTGATCTGTTGATCATTTAAGGAAATCGCGTGGAAATTGCAGGTCAATCAAATTCTCTTGAGAGCTTAGGAAAGTGTCTAAATATAAAAGTCTTGTCACTTTTATGTAAATTCATCGCTAAAAATACAGAAAATATTTGTCCATGCGGCGAAACCAAATACCCTCATACGATCGTCATCGATTTGCGATGGTGCGTGGGCGGATTTGGCTCGAAATCTCTCAGTGACTAAAACCAGAAAATGCTAATGATGTTTTCTTGCTGTGAGAATGTGGACACCATTGGGTGAATGTGCGGATGTCCGGAGAAGAGATCATCAAACGGAAGAAATACGATCACCTTCCGGACAAGATCACCCAACAATTTGTCGCATTTTGTTCACAAACGATTCCGACACAAGAAACTCTTCGATATCTCCATGTAATTTTATTTAATTGGTCTCTCCATGATTCCGATTGGCGTGTAGATCACGATGATCAGTCAAATTTGGATGCATGATCATTACAATATATTTTATACTTTTAATTAATTGGGCAAACATGGTGGAAAAGTGGTGAAACCATTTTTTGAACACGAGAAAAGATCCCATCCAGCACAACAGCACTAAGAATATTGGGAGAAAGAGAGTTCAATGAACTTGAAAAACTCCATTAAATTGTCTCCATAGAGTGGCTTAAGTAGATGAAATAGAGTGAGAAAGAAAATATGGTGTAACGTGAACAAATATACGCAAACGTCTTATTTATCTCAAAAATGGTACGTGCTTCAATTGTTGCGACAAAATTTTCATGTATTTCAGCTCAAGAAACCTCAAGTGAGACACACAGATAACTTCAAAAGGCGCAGAAAGTTCTTTTGAGGCAACATTGTGGTTTCTTAATGTCTAGCTCTATGTAAATCTTTCTAACAAAAAGATATTCGTTTTAGTCGTTAAAGTTCGTTAAATTAAAGGGTTAGTTTGAATTTTAACATACGAATAGTGACGAATGAAATCCGAGTGACTCCGAACGACAAGGGGAAAGCCTTCATCTGTCAAATTTGACATTTTGAGACCGTTTTTCTTTTAAAATTAAAATTGAGATTCAATAACTGCCTCTCGAAACTTTCATATGGCTTTGCCTTACTCACTCTTTCCCTCATATTACATTGTCACACATTGGCCTCTTGAGAAAAAGCCAAACAACAAATACACATTTTTTCCCTTCACCTCACGGCACGATTCTTATTCTTGTCGCCATCTCATGGGTCCATTTGTAATGACGCGTTTTGTCCATGTGGCCACGATCGGTTCTTAATATCTCACTCATTAACACTTACAGTGACAGCGATATTGGAACGTGTTTGTAAAATTTAAGCCTCCTCTTAAGAAGAATGATTTTTTCCTCATCATCTTTGACTGGTGAGTCGTGATTTCTCGCGATGATCCGGCAGAATAGAATTCCATTGCGAGGGGCCTTTTTTCTGGCCTCAAATAGAGAGATGGGGAGAGAGAAAAGATGACCAAATATGTAAACGAGTGAAGATAAAAAAAATCAAATAATTCCGTGCGAAGATACAATGATGATAAATGAAGATGCTGGGGAATTTGAGTTGGTCTCCCGGCCATATGGTCATCTATCACGGGATTCTGACGAAGGTTCAGCGCCAGAATCGATCAGAGCCGGCAGTCAATTGGCTAAAGAGCTGTGCAGGAACAATTAAAATTTTTAATAGATTCACCCAAAGAAGACTCGCGGGAGAAACTCATCATTCAACCATCAATCCCAACCTCCTTCGCTCTCGAGGTGTCATCGGAGCATGATTGGATCTGCCGGTGCTTTTGATGGCAACCCAGGAGAACCTCATGGATGATTGATTGCATTTTTGCTCAGCCAGAATTTTCCACACAAACTGAAAATTATGTTTATAGCAATCACCTTCAAATTCAAACAGCACGACCGTTTCAACTGTACTTAATGATTCTCGTGCACATACCAGAGAGACATTCCACCAATTGACAGCATAGACTGACCCAAGAGGAATGCTAATCACTGAGTCTCTCTCTCTCGCGGAATTTCCCTAGCGATCGTATGTCGAAGATCAGTGAAATGTTGCCCTCCATTGCCCCCGCGATCATTCAAATCAATAAACATGCCACTCTCGGAGGATTTTCACCCTAGGCCAAGTGAAGATGATTCCGAGAAATACCAACTGACTAGAATGTAGGAGGATGAAGAATAAGAGTGGTCAGAGAAACTTCCGAAATAATCCAGTAAGTTTTTGAAGATTGAATATCAACGGCCAGGGGCTAATCGCAGAGTCAATTTTGGTCTTGTAAGTAATTTGTCCATTGCGGGCTCGTAGTTGGTATGAGTCAGCTAGCTACCGATAACCAGAAATCGCTTGGGATTTGCTTAAATTGATGATTTATTTTTACTGATCTTAGTCTTTAAACTCAAGATTTTTAATTGTTGTTTTTACTGAAAAAGTTTTAGTTTTTACTTCCATTTGATTTTTTAACTCATCAATTACACTTTTTACGCAAATGTTTTATCTAACTCTAAAATCTTAATCTTACTTTAATCTTGAACTCTCAAGTAAATTCTTAGAAATCTTAACAACCTCGTCTATTAGTATTTCAATTCCCTCGTGAGAAGCCCCTCAATAATCACAAGAAAGTCTATGCTGGGAGAGAGTTCCACAAAAAGTATTAGAGATCCAAGTGGAGCCCACACGGATTTTTTTGGGGATTCGTGGGCGCACAACTACTTTTCCCCTTTTTTTACTCTTACAAAGCTTACAAATTTTTTCCAAAGTCTCATGTCAACTTTTTACCGCGGAATGCCGTATGTGTCCAAAAAATTGAGCAATCAATTTCACTTCTTTCGCGTGCGCATAAATTTGGCCATCCAATGAAATCGATGATGAAAGTGTTGACATGATCTTTTTCCAACAACAGAGAGCAGCTTCTGAGTGGTAATTAAATTGGCACGAGATCGTGTTGAGTAAATTACTCTCTGGAGTGCATTTTAATGACTTCCATCCCCTCGGAAATGATTAGGAGGATTTCTTTTCCGATCTCTTTTCGTGTTGAGGTTTTGTTTTCACATTGTTGTGAGATTCGCGGAAAGAAGAAGCCTTTGAGGAACGGAAAATTCTCAGGGGTTTCAACTTAATTGGAGAGATCCTCCAGAAAATATAATAATGAGCTATATAAGTACATATGTATAATTCTGTATTATAGTAGATTTTTTTGTAGCAAATGAGAAGGAAATGAGAAGAAGTTCATAATATTCTTTCTTACTGGTATTACTCGTTGATCTGTTCACAATTTGCAAGTAAATCAATTAAATTTGCATTCATCGGACATGAATGTTGCATAGATTGACCCCTGACTAATTGAAAATTGAGTAAGATCGCCCGCCCGAATAGGCAATTTTCCGCAAAAGGGCAACGCATGCAGATTTTTGCCGAGAAGTGATTTCCATGCAAATCCACCGCGAATTTATTGCTAGCAATCTGCGGGCAGTTCAATATGAGGGAGTTGCTTTTGGGGAGATTGAGGAAATACATTGCTGAGGTTGCAGTAAAAATTGACGACTCCCATCGAGAGATAAATTTCCAAGCGAATGGCCGGGTATTGTTGTGAACCTTGGGGGAATCAATTAAAAGACAACCAGAGGGATCACATTGACTTCTGTGCTTGGCGTTGGGCGTCTCGGGCGATTGAAGTGGAGAGGTGAAATTCAAGGGGGAGATATTATTAAGCTTAAAACGTTAGAAATTATGTACTCTTGAAAGGAATTGCAAATATAGATATAAATTTAGTTATTATTTACACATATCCAACACTGAGCCCAGTGAGCTAACATTTTCCGAAGATTTTTGAAAATTTTGCAGAGCTTTTAAGAAAATTTCTCAGATTAGAAGAGAGACGCAAACTTAAATAAATTGATAAGCTCAAATCTATAATATGGAAGTCCTGAAAGCCATGTAAGCCCCTCTTCTAACCATAATATCTCCCCCTTGGTGAAATTGATGGGACGTGGGCGACTTTGCGTGTGCCCAAGAGGCTCACCATTTGGTCCACCAATGCGTCCGAGGAGACTATTAAAAGTGTATCTCGATGGCGAGAAGGTTCTTTGTTCTGGGCTGTGGCGCGTGTTGAAGCAAGATGTTCTATTGTGTGTCTCTGGATGTGGGGAAGTTGTCGACAATAGAGAAAAGCTTCGACATTTGCTATGGGTAATTTCTCAACGTGAGCATTCATGAGGTCCAAGAAAGTGGGGAGATGAATGTTTTACAAGACAAGAGTGGGTGGAATGACAATTTTTTTCTTCACTCCTCTGCATGGATTTTCATCATTTTCCCAACCAGATGCATCGATGGCATCGAGGTGGGGGGAAAAACAAGCCACCCACGAGCTTTTTTTGTGCTGCTCTCGCGCGCGCCCAAGAAATCCAACACCGCGCTGAGTTTCAATTCTCAAAATCCATACAACTTTTCATTATGAATGAAATTTTTTTTTTGTGAATGAATATTAGAGTTTCCACCGCAGTGAGATTTTCCATTGATGCCTTCCGAGTGCGTGAGAGGGATTTCAACATCCAATTTGTGGCGCCAACGCGAAGAACTTCAATGCTCCCACACTAACTGCATGACCTTCACATGTGCACTAATCACCCGCCAAATACACCCAAGTCTTCCAGCCCAGCAGTGGCCAATTTGCTCCATCCGACAGCCAACAAATTGCCTCCAAATGCTAATGAAGAGACCATCATGAAGCATTCCAGAGAGAATTCAGGAAACGACAAAGCGCTTCCAATTATCAAGCTTCCCAGGGCCCTTTGTCATCCTTCCTCGCCATGACAATCCATCGAGATGTCACGACATCGAGACTCTGAGGCGAAGGAGCATCCTCCAGCTCAGACTTTCTCTTATACACGAGAAACTCATAGATTGATCTCGAGGCATGAGAAAATCACAATTGAATGTTAAATAACATATCGAGAGAGTGGCAGATGAGATGTTAATAAATCTTGAGCATTTTGACCCGTAAGCAGCATCTCCGGGTGAAATGAGATGATTAAATTAATGAAAATTAATATTATTCATTAACATTCAAATGAAAGACTTTTCCGTAATCCAACAAACGGAACTTCTGTGATGGAAATGCCAGAGATACGCATTTGGGTTGCAGAAAATTATCCCAAACTATAAGAGAGGTTTCTTTTGAAATCAGCATTGAAATCTCTTTAGAATTTTTACGACTCCATTTACAGATTGAACTGCTTTGAGACGAGAGATTTTATACAGCCATTTTCATTGTCATAAGAAAATAATTTTATTACCCATTTAATGGGCATTTTTTCCTTAAGTTTTTTTATTCCATTTCAAATCAGTCGAGTTTCTTTTTTTCCCGGAATAAAATACCACTGTGGTATTTCTCGTGAAATTTCCATCAGACGTCTTGTTTTATTTTCTATGGGATTTATTACGAAATCACAGAAGTTTCAACATGTTTTTCTTCACTGTGAAATTTAATAAATTTTTCTTCTGACCAAAATGTTCTCAAAGGGGCTCAGCCAACTGAATGAATGAAGAGGTGAAGAGTCTGTGAGCATTTGCATAAAATGTGAGCCACTATCATCAAACTTGCACCCACGCGTGTCGCTCAATCACAGGAAGGTCTTTCTCTCTCTTCCTCCAATAAGTTGAGAATGGAGGGATTTCAAATGGTGATGAGACATCTGAGGGCTTCCAACAAAAGGCGAATAAAACATGAGGTTGGAAACATGACAAAATTGGCTGGAAAAAGGTGCATTTTAGACTCTGGCATGTCTTTTGTGTAAGACAGTCTCTCTTTTGGTTTCTTTTTCTTGATATACTCCCATCAACGTATGAGACGATTCTTCAATAGGTACACTAAAATAAATCATTCTAAATTTTATCCGCTAATATTCTAGAATCAATCCTAATCTATTATAGAATTGAGCAGAGAATTTTAGAAATTTTGAATATTTTTATTTTGCAAAATATGCTAACATTAATTAATCTTCAAATCATTTTATTTTTAGCTCAAAATTACTTAATATCATTGTCAGATTTCTCTCTGTGTATCTTCACCCCCACGAAAATACACGCCCAGCAATATTATGTCTTCAGCCAAATCGACATTGAAACAACTCTATTACTGGTGCCTTTTTTGTTTCTCGCAGGCTCCAGAGAGAAAGAGCGCCTCCATCGTCAAATATTTGGTGAGATTCCATCCGCAGATGATGGAAAGGCGGGAAAAAGCGCGTACACGAGTCCGTTAAAATTAACAAATCCAATTTACTTGAGGTAAATACGGCGTGATTAAATTTTCAGTGACTGTGGAATTCCATTGTTGGGCGCTGGCATTCTCGGACATCAAACACCGATCGTAAGAGCGAAAATTTCCAATTCGTGCTCCCCGTCCAAAAGCAACAAGAAATGCTTCTCCTCAACCATTCTCCTGACCATGAGTTTAAGTCTAAAGACTGGGAGGTTCCATATGGTAAACATATACCAGTTAGAAAGGGATTTTTCATAATCCCAAAATTTATTTAAATCGCTTTGAAAATTTAAAGTTTTCGAATTTTGAAAGTTTATAACGCTTTATCAGTTTATTAACTTGATGATTCAGGAATCAGAAAATCCTTGTTGAGAGACCTGTGATTTCTTGTAAAGAGCTCCACAACGTTAAACTTATTGGTAAATGATCTTCTTCGTGGTTCTCAATTTATCTCAGCTGAATATTACCTCCTCCCTTCTTGTGCTATTATTAAATGCTTTATTGTTTCATTTTTCACGCTGAGTATTTGAGGCGCTGAAAATTTGCACGTCGTGCAACTCCATGAACTTTCCTCGCGATGCTCTTTTTCTCCATCCACCAGCACACCAACTCTTCGTCTCACCTTCCCAGCCTCATTTTGCTGTCTTTTCTTTTGTTTGTTCTCAAAGTCCCGCATGATCTCGTCGTGGAACACTCACGATCCAAGCAATCAGAACAATGGAACAATTCTTGGAGAATTGCCATTTAGAGTCTCTTTTCTTGATACCAAATGGACTAAACTGTTCCGATCCAATTTATTTCCCGTTCTTTTGGGAAGGGAGCTTTTCCATGTTGGAGCCGATGTTGAGGAAATCAAGATTATGGTGGGGAATTCAAGGAAGTGCGATCGTTAATTGAAGTTATTCAATTCAATTCAGAAGCGGAGTCTTGCGAAAGATTATAAATGAACTCTTTCACGAAATCGACATTTAAATTTGAGTGCATGCGTTTAAAAGTTATAATATTTCGGTAGCGAAAAATAATAGGTGAAAGTCGTTAATTTGAATAATTTCAAAATCTCGAATAGATTTCTCAAAGTTTAACGAACTTTAGAATAAGGCAAAGATCCTTTTAAGTCACATAAGAATGCGACTTTGAAGTGCCCATTTGGGTGAGATAGGAAATCAATGTTAGTCACGATATCCATCGACCAGGTAAGACAACAAAGACTGTCCTCACCTCACGGCCCGGCACTGTATATCAAAGTGCTGTGCATTTGTTTAATTTATCGTGTGTGGAGATACAATAGGTGCCTCGAGTGAAGGCACTGCAGTCGTGATGGTGGCTGGGATGGGAGAGAAAGAAGGATGGAGAAAAAAGTCCAATAATTCCAATAGAAAATTACAAAAGTGGTGCATTGTATCTCATATGGAATTTGTGGTGCATTCACCGAAAAACGTGCCCAATGGACAGCATAAGGCAAGGTGGAGAGCTCAGGCCAAATTGATGTAGATCAATTTCTTCGAGGGCAAAACGTGAAGATCGTGATTTGGATGTGTCTCAAATGACTATGTGCATGTTCGGAAAAGCCACAAGATTTTCACCACCTGCAAGTGGAACCTTATTCCCTGATGGAACTCTAAGTAGAATTTCACGGGCATATGCGAACGATCCCACCATGACTATTTTCGAGAAATTACCTACAAGTCAAATGATTGCAATTACACCACCATAGAGAATATAAATTATGGAAATTGTCTGTGATTTGTTGTCTGTCTCTGTAATGCTGGGAGTCTCAGAACCAAGGCAGAAAACACGAAAAACGCAGAGTGAGGGAACGAAAATAGCCCTGTGCAGCATAAAACCTATTAATTTCCAATTAAATCGTTAAATCGTTTATCCATTTTGAGAAAAAGAACAACAAAGCAAAAAAAAACTCCAGCATCGATCACATATCTCGTGAAAATACCGAGTAATTTTCACGAATGAGAGAGACTCGTGTTTAACCTGTTGGGAGCCCCAACTCAATGGCTAATAAGCACTGATAAACAATAAAATAAAATGTTACGCATTTATTCTTGACTTGCATTTATGGCGATAATGCATAAGAAACTCGTTTATGGCGCCTCTTGGCCGACATTGTGTTGTGACTGTTTTTGCACACACATCTCTTTCGCTCTCCTTCGCATAAATTGTCATTCGCTATCCAATTGTGCCAGTACCATCCCCAATGAGGGGCTGTTTGATGGGGAAATATTTGAGGAAAAATTATTTAACAATAATGTTTTTTTAACTGGATTTTTTATCAACATTTTTTTACTGTTTCTCACTTCGTGCTTTTAAAATGTGTACGAAGTGTATATGCCTTAAATTAAAATTGTGTGTACAGAGTGTACTAATCATATTTTGACTACACATTACATACTCAGTGTTTTATTTATTTAATTAAAGACTTTTGCGTGTTTTGCCAACAATATTAGAAACTAAGGAATAGTAAAAGATTTTGCATTCAAATTATTAGTTTCTAACCCCTGAACCTTCCCTCTCTTTCTGCATTTGATCATGATTCGCGATACATTGCAATCCATCGCGATCACTATTGAATATGCTCCTCTTGGAGCCATGATCAGTCGCCAATTGCAGTCTTTTTGCAAAAGATACCTTTGCCTTTGCTATGATTTCCCTTTATATCAGAGATACTTGAGCTCCTCGCTGATCACCAAAAAGTCGTGATCGTGATCATGGGAAACCCAACACCGAAGATCTCACAGATCTTCGGCGCGTTTCGGGCTTTTTTTTGGGGAATATGACACCTCTTAAGAAATTGGATAGAATTCAATCAAAATAGCCATTGATCACCGTATAATAATTGATGTTTGTAAATTTATATGCTTCATCATGTGCCATGGCGTTCTCCTCAACACACATACCGCGCAGATTCCAACGGACAAAAGCGGAAGATCGATGGAGAATGTGCGACTTAAACCGGTTCCTAATCTTCTTCTTAAAGACATTTTGTCCGGGGAGACGATCGTAGAAAATCACATAGCCGTATGTCTCTTAAATTTTCAACCATTGAGTTGTCGATGAAATTTTGTCGCGATGACAAAAATTCCTCAATGTGATTTGCCTTCAAGAGATGCAAACATAAAGCCTGTGCAGCATTCTTTCATGTGACGCGCGAAGGACAGAGATGCGAGATTTTTCTCTGCGGTACTCGAAAATTAGAAACTCGTGTCGTATTTGTGCTAATCAAACAGACATGATATTTACTCAAAGTATGTTTTAAGATTTCAGACATCAATTTATGTTGATGATGTCTTCAATTTCTTGGTAGAGAGAGACTCGCCTGAACCATTTTTCTATGTGCCATTTAATCCGCTTTTCAGCTTATTCTGGACCAAGAGAGTCTCTTACTTTTCCCCCCATCTCAAAGTCAACTCCTTCCCATGCGTGAGCGCCTTTTTTGTGGCATCATTCGTGCTGAAAGATCAACTTGACTTTAATTACTTATCCGCCAGCACTGAGATGTGAGAGTGACTTAAATCCCATTTCTGTGGTCTCTCTCGCATTTACTCCACAATATATTCCCATTAAACTCCCCCATTCGTGGGACCACCAATCGAAGTTGTTAACTTTTATTGTAATCGATAAAAATCCATTGTTTGACTTTTTATTGTTGATGGAAATTTCACATGTGCGTGGTCTCTGGGTCCGATCTCTATTCACCTTCATTGTTGTGACGATTTTACCCAAATATGATGTCTTTTGTTCACATGCCAATTTATTGCACCTTGAAATGCTATTTTCGCGGTTTTTCACCCGCCAAAGAGGGGCATCGTAAATCTTCAGGTGATCTTTTTACAGACTGTTTGTGATATTTTTTTCATCACGCAGAAAAATATTGAAATCAAAAAGTCAGGACGAAATAACAAGGTTAACATCGGTCGGACTTTAGATTCTTGTAATTGCGGAGGACGGTAATGCGTCGGGATTGGTGGAATCAGATCATCTAAAACTCCAAGTTTTTTCAAATGACCAAAGAGTAGAAAAAACTCAATTCTTCCACGTCAGTAGAAATCAAATGTTGGAGGCTCTTTTCTAGCTTTTTTTCAGACAATCTGTCATAAAGTCACCCTCGTCATAACAATGCCCAGGCAGCTCCCAAAGCACGAGAGATAACAAATAGCGATAGACCCGGAGATCAGTCAGGTAAAACGATCATCAGGTAAGATTGAGGGAGAAAAAATCTTCCCATCGCATACAAAACGGAGGCCCAGACCTGCCCAAAAAAAGAGAGTCCCCCGAAAAAAGCCAGATAGACATCACACGAATTCATTTCGAAATATGATACAAATTGTAAAATGCTGAACATGCTGTTTGATTTACATGCAACCTCAACTCATCCGATACATAATTTATGTGTTGATTAAATGCGCACAGAGTAGGAAGCTTTTAAGACACATAGGTTGAAGATCTTGTGAAATCGTGACACAATTATTTGATAAGACATGAAAAAGTCAACTAATGAAATTTCCACGAAATTCACAAGAGTGTGTGGAACTCACGACCCACACGCAGGAAGAAAAAAAAACCGCGCCGAAGATGAGTCTGCGCGCCAAGAAACAACAAATTAATGTGCTTTGTGTAGCTTCTTTCGTTTCTATCTTGCTCTTTTTTATTCCATCTCAAAATCTCCCTCTTATACGTCGATGTGTTTTTTTGCTCCCATACGCGAGAAAACATTTCATTAGAGACACACTCGTGGTTGAAGAGTGATTTGCCCAAAAAGGTTGGAAGATGTTAATGCGCAAGAGAGGAGAAGCGTGTGTTAATAAAATTCACACCTCCGTAAAAATCGTGAATATCATCGAAGATGTTCAATTGGAAGCCTCAAGGAAATCTAATTAGTCGTTAAACTGCGCGAATATTGCAAATAAATACCAGTGAAAATTTATTTTCGCTCAATGTGGTCAAAAAAACGAAAGACTTCAATGCGGCATCAAGAGACGAACCCCTTAAATGTCTCAATTAATTAACTTTTTCACAGTGATTTTCACTGTCTCAGGTGAATCGCTGTCTCCTGTTAATCATCCTATTGTTAAAGATGTACCAGTGATCGTTGGTTGGCTTCGCTATCTCACCTTTCAGAAGAGATTGCCTCTTTTATTTAACAAAACATCCCGCTGAGATGTATTTTTCTTCTCGTCACGGTCCCTCAGATTCAGGCAACATTCTCAGAAATTATTTATTCGACGTTCCACGAATATTTCTTGAGGACTCCGAAATTTTTCCGTCTACCTCTTCACGCAAAATCACCTTTTGTTAATATTTTATCCGATATAATTAAATTTGATGTTTTGAAAAATTCCTCTTGGGTTTCTCCGCCATCTCTTGCTCAACAGAACTGACAGTTGGATATAAATTTGTGACTCCTGATACAATCAACAGACCATTTAATACAGAATTTATGTGAGATTATTTGCAATTAATTAACACTTATTAGCTGTACTTTTATGGATTTTTATAAAAGAGATCTCTTTCGTGATATTGGGATGGTGATTTTTTTTCATCTTGGCTGAAACACTATCCATGTCATTGGTTATTGGACAGTTTTTTGGTGAACTTGTCACATGACTTTGCAAAAAAAGAAGACATTCTCGATCGTATGTCATCGGATTTTACAATTTCTGTCCATTTTAATCAAAGTAGCGGATCACTGATTAAGAGACAGTGATTATTTGGACGAGCCTAACTCGTTAAATTTACTGTCAAACAAATTGTCAGATGTTAAAATTCAAAACTTTGAAGTAACGGTCTGAAAATAAAATTAAGAAATTTTGCTCTTTTACAGAACAAAGGATTCATTTTTAGAGTAGTTAGGATTAAATGAAAATTCGTTTTTGTGAAAGGAGCCTTATCTCTCTGTGCCATTACCAATAATCGATTTTGCCGCAAAAGCGCTTCTCATTTTCCATTAAGACTCAGTCACGATGGTCAGTGAAAATACAGCGTGGAGAATTTTCAGGCGATTTACTGAAACAATAATGGCGTGGCTTTGGGTAAATTGCGAATTCTGAGAAGCGTCGATGTATCAAAAGAGTCTGTTCAATTGTTATTCGAGACAGAATGCAAAGTGCCTCAAGTTAAATCCCATAGATGTGCATTAAAACCCCTCGTTTTCTTCTTTTATTACCCATTGCTAAGAAGTTCTGAAGACTAACATTGAGGCTCAAGATGAGATACTCGCGATTGCGTATGCCACAAAGATGCTGAGAAATGGCAAGAGTATGGGCGTGGACGGCCTGACTCACGCTCCGCAAGAGGCCCAAGAGGGATTTTGTCCGCCAACTCCTCTAATGATGGGGTTGCGGCCCCGTGTGGGATCAGAGAGGGTGAAACCATATCACTGGGAAAAATGTTCCACTCCAAAATTGAGCTTCCCTCCTCGAGGCCTATCCGAAAATCACCTTAAACATCAAAAATTCCTCTGCGCCATCCTTACATTTTTTTTTGTTACCCCTTCTGGCCCTCCGCAGAAGAGATGGTATACAGAATTACTATATGGAAACCGGTTCACGGTTGGAAAACATATAATATTAAAAATAATTCCTCTAAGTATCTCCTCTCTTGTGTCTTGTGCGGTGTTTCCAAGACAAGAACAACAAAACACAACTCTCGCGGTGTACAACAGAAATCCTCCTCGAGTGAGAGAAAGAGCAATGTCTTGTTGTTGCAGAACCACTTTGGCAAAACTCTCGAGGAGTGTTTTGCCAGCAATTCACCAAAGAAATGCTGCAATTCGTGATTTTCAAACACAATGAAGGTTCTCGTTGGCGATGCACTTTTGAGCTCCTCTTCACCTCTCCAGGATCTTTGCATTTTCTTGACCATTGCGGGGACTTGATGATTAAATTACGTGTCGTTTTGAATTTATTACGGTTACCCAGACATTTTTTTCTCTCTTCAGTGCAATATAGCCTCAATAAAGCCCACAAAATCAGTCACTTTCTTTAAAGAAAAGTACTCCAAGAACACTCAAGATCACCCCGATATGCTCACAAATGATATCTTTGAAAAGCGAGTCAACGAGTTTGGCGCAATTTCTACACGGAAGTCCATTGAGAATTAAGGGAATTTTTTTTGCAACAAAGTTGCTGCACTTTGAGTGCTCCAGCATTTTCATATACCTATAGTAATTGCATGAATTCTGTGGGCAATTGTCGTTTTGCAAAGTTGTGAACTGCAGAGTCGCGCGGTATTTGTTTAATTGTACTGCGCTCTCGAGAATAACATTTACCCGCCAAGATAAGAGGTTCACTTTTCTCCTCTTGGGCCTCTTCAGCTGGGCTTTATGGTTCCCCATGTTTGTCGCTGAGTGAGCCAACATCGCGGCCTAGCCAGAGAGAAGAAAATACCAAGCCAGAGAAACAAACAACACGGACCATTTTAGTTTTTTTTTCGAGAAGCTCTATACATAAGAGAGAAAAAGTGCGACTCACAATTTGAGTCTGGAACGTAAACGTTAGATAAGAATGTCGTACAAAATTAAAATTCGATTGGAAAAACAAACACGACAATTGTGTAAATTTGTTATCAATTTTCCGAGTCGGTGTGCGAGAAAAATTGTTACTTTGGATGAAAACGTCACGGAATTTATGTCACGAATTGAGTTGTAAAGGCACAGAGTCAACAAGACAACACCATGCAGACTGATAAGATTTCGAGGCTCCGCGATCGAGTCGATCCAGGAAAAAAACCCAGCGTCTTGGCCAGTATTGACACAAATGTCTTATGAAGCAATTCGATTGAGTATCGCAGATATCATCGATGTATCCTGGCGCAGATAAACTGTTCTAACCATCATGTTTGCCCACAATAATTTCAATGTTAATGCAAATAGATTTCTGTGTAAATATCTCGGAGGTATAGAGAGAGCATAAAAAATCATCAAAGGATTAATTTTATCTTTTGCGCAATAAATTTGGTGGGAAAAATTCCATTACGGAATTATGCAAAAGGGAAGAGAATTGCCTTTGAAATTTAACGGTTAACAATTTGAATTCTTAAATCCCAATTCCCGTTTCTATTATTGATTTTTGGTAATAATGTTGCTCTTTAAACCCCAGTAATTCAAAACAATAAAATATGGTCAAATGAGTGACATAAATGGTGTTTTCTGAATAACCAGTCATGCTGCTATTATTTTATTTTGGCGCCACCAAAGTCATAACTTCATCTCTTTCCCGCCCAATCTCATATGCATTAACATAAGTATTTTCTGGATGATTCTCTTAAGCCTGACAAAATAGAACTACGAGCTGATACAAAAGAGAAAAATTGCCATTGCGTGTCTTACTTTTGCCCTTGACAAACTCCGATGGCTGTTTATCATCCTTTTGCACTTTTGGCGCCAAATCTGTGGTAATGGTATGTTGCTGGTGATGCTGCTTCCGTAGCTTGTCATTGCGCTTCCCACCATCGGGTCTGTGGACACGCTCAAGAGCCCCCAGAGACTCCGTTGCGAGATTAAGCACAAGGAGGCCCACAATCAGGAATCCTCTCATAATGCTGTCATTATCCCATTATCGAATCACACACCACTAAATGCACTCTTGGACTCTGCCAGGACAGAGATCCACTCTGGGGCACAGAGAATCACACACTGAGGGAAAGATCACTAATCCCGTAATCCTGTGAAGAATTTAAGGTCAATCTCGCACACGCTTCAACCACTTGTGGCTCACTCGAGAACCCGAAACTCTTGTATGTAGACGCTTTTCTGGATGCTTGAAATCTGAATGGCATTTATTGCTCCCAACAACTCACACAAAATTCCCATAAAATTCCTAACAGAAACGCGTCTTGCGCTCAAGAATCCGTCAATCGATTATGTCATTTGTTTATTGTATATAGCGAGGCCCAAATTACGTTCTTATGTGTGGAACAGAGAACCATCTGATATCGTCACAGGCCTCTGAAAAGCCATTCGCTTGTGATTTATTCAGCAATGCCTTTACTTTTCCAACTGCTGAGATTTTGTGCAATAAAGATTTTTGTGACAGTCCGCACAACTGGAATAGAAAGTTGCCTCGAAGAATGTCTTTTTGCCTTCTCAGCACACCATCACACAATTTACCTCGATCCCGAATGGATCGGGTTGCACAAGAAGCGGGAAAAGTGCGTTTAACCTAGTAATTTTCCCGCCACTTTTCACGTGTGGGCGGAGGGTGGAACTTTTCACGCGGAAACAGTGAAAAAGATCTGAACGATCGCGTAGTGATCGAGCATGGTTGCCCTGGTAGAACGCTCAACACCAACTGAAGTCTCGGAGATGGTGAAACGATGGCGCGAGGCGAAAAAAAGCGACTTTGAGTCGTGTTTTTGTGTGCACAGAACGATCGTATACCCAACCAGTTTGCCCAGGTAGTAGGATTTGTTCGCACCTGAGATTTACCATCTCTTCATCTCGCTCAACAACACCGTGTGGGTCTGTGAGTGAAGGAGAGGCCACTCGATCGCGCACCTTTACCTCTGTGTTGGTCTCTTGGGCCTCTTACCATCGAGAGATCTCTTGTGGCGATTGTGGAGGTAAGCAACCAGAGAAGCTCATCAAGCTCACAGCAGTAGAGATTCTTATGCTTACTGGATGTAATATTATCTTCTCAAAGGTTAAATGCCCAGCTGGTGATCAGAAGATAATTTGATTATAACAAGATCTGAAGTCCAATTTTTTATTTCATTTTTTTTTCAAGAAAGTGCAGAATTCCGCTGGAATTCCATATGGATTTCCCTAGGAATAATCTACACTTACAACATTCCCAAGAACTTTCTAGTGGACTTTCATATGGAATTCCATTGGAGCAATCCACATTTCCTACGTGTAACGCTCTTATGAAGGAATGTTCCAACGAAATTCCATAAAATATTCCATGGAACACACTGGAGTTCCTTGGACATTTCTGCTGAACCGTTTCTTATATAAATTCCTACTCTCCCAGAATCTTTTGCAGATCAATTAATTATCCTTTTTAAAGTTTATATCTACTTTCACTTTAATTACTATAGCTGTGACCTCCTCTTCGATCACTCTCAAGAAAGCTAAAGTGCTCCATTCGGAGCACACATGCTAGAGCGAGATGGTTTGATCATGGCAAGAATCAGAACATAATTTTCCTTGTTCTTCGCATATTGTCGTGCGCGTGCAACTTTGAGAGAATCTCTCGAGTGCCGCCAACAGATTTTTTCCACAATCCTATGCCTCTGGAGTGAAGGTGTTGGATAGCCAAAGAGAGTCAAAACCACCATGTTTTAAATGAACGGTTTCTGCTTTACTTTCCATCGTACAGTCTTTTTCTCTCAATTCTTTTATTTCTTTTTTTTTACTCGTTTCTTACACGCACACGAACAAGTCTTTTTCGACGGTTTATTTTTCTTCTGGGATCTTCCAGCCACACAAGCCGGACCGAAGTTGAAAAAAAAGAGAGCAAAAGCATTTGATGGCCTTTTTGATTCTCGCCCGCTAATCTCTTGAACAAACAACGTGATTATTGTGCTCTTTTTCTAAACTGCCAACAATGTTCCAAACAGTGAGACCAGTGAGACTTTTATTGTATATTTTCACTCTATATTGCCATTCTAAATCACCAGCAAAATGGGATCATTGGCAACACTATTCCAAGCTATAAGAACCCAAACACTCCGGAGCCATAAAAGCTCGCAACTTTTCCAAATTAATTTATTGGTCCAGGCGCTATTGATCAGTTTAGAGGCGTTTAGAGCCAATTCATGGGAGAAAGAAATCTCACATGAGAAATTTAAGCATTTGATTTTTATTGAAATTCCTTATGGGGGAATGGACAGAAGGTTTCCCAGAGAGATCCATCATCAAGAGATCAAGATCAGTGAACTCAGCACAAGATGAAAAATACCTGGCGTCAGTGGGAAATAACAATTCCAAATTTGAACTTTAGCTTTTGTGAGGCGAAAAGCTCTAATCTCTTCAAGGTTGCCGCTCAATATGGCTCGCCAGCGGTCAGTTAAGACAGCTTGTTGTTTCAATTGTTGTCTTGAATACCATTTCCTAATGCTTCTGCATATTTGGGTCGAGTGAGACTTCGGGACTGAGATAAAGAAATTAATACGGATTGGAATGCTGTGTAAAAAGCTTACAATTCGGCCATTCCTGACTAATCAGCCGCCCCCCCTCAAGTGAATAGAACTTTGATCACAGATAAATATAGAATTTTAGGACGATTGTGCGCACATTTCTCAATGAATTCTCAATAAAATTACCAGGCATTATGGAAAAAGTGGATTTTCTCGATTGACGGTGTTGAATCGAAGGAAAAATGTTAATTTGAGCCTTATGAATTAATTGCATTCTTGCATCATGGGTGCTTGATTAACTTGCTACACGACGACAGCAAAGCTCGCAAACTTGTGATCTCAGGTTGGTTAGCAACGTGTCACTGTTTAGAGGTGCCTTACTTGACTGTCGCAATTGTCTATAAACATATGCCAGTAATTACCGTCCATTAAATTCCACGAAATGAATCATGAAAAGCAGGTATTCTAATGAAAGGCGCACATGAAAATGGCACAACCGGAGAAGCTGCAGCCCAGAGCTTTCAGACATTCTCGCGTGAGATGATGTGTTTTGTGAGGACTCGGATGAGTTGTTCACCTTCGGATTTCAGCATCGACACTTGAGATTTTTTTTAACAAAAATTCCACATCTCAGTAATTCATAGTTTTTCATCCCAGCACATTCCAGATGCGCGCGCGGTGAAAAATGTTACGGCAGATAAGTGATAAAAGACCTCAAAGACCTCGTTGACAAATTTTATCTAAAAAAAATACTTTGCTTCCAAGATTAATGTGGCACATTGAGGCTCTGCTATTCACCAAGAAGTTGCCAACATTTAAATATTTCCACCCATTTTCACCCAGAAATTTTTCATAGCTCACCCGCTGCGGTGATTTTCCTACTGAATTCCTCATTCATCGCTCTCATATCTCAATTGCTTCATTTGGCCTATTGACAAGACGAGGTACACACAAAAAAGAGGCGCGATAGAGCACAAAGAGACACATAATATAAATTAGCATAAGTTCATTAAAGTCACTCGAAGCGTTTCCAATAAACGCATTTGGCCTGATGAGATGCGAAGAAAAAGCTTTTCGATATCTCTCTTTGGACATTGATGGAGGAGAAAAAATAAATAGTGCCGAAGACGATCCTCATAAAATATTCTCATTGAGTGATTGCCTCGTTAGTGAAGAACTGCCAGCTACCCGCAATAAAAATTTTAAATATTTTCATTGCGGTGAAAGCCTAACATTCTTATCCAGAAACGCATATTTTCACACGCGTGTCCATTCTCGGTGAGGCGATTTGTGTAAACCTCCTCTTATCAGCTTCGGCGAATGCCTTCAATTCGGTGGCATCTAATGCATGGAGGGTATCGAAATCCATACGTAAATCCACCTTAGAAGCATAAATCAATCATAAATAGATTCCAAAGCGACTGAAGAGAACGTTTTATGCTTGTAAAACAGCATTTTTTTCGATGAGATATGGAGAGGTTGATAAATAAGAATTTTTTTTTAAGAAAACCGTTAAGAACTAAAATAACCGATGATATACGATTGATGACAGATCTGTCAAAATGACAGAAATTTTGACAGATCTTTGAAATTTTATAAGTTGCCAAAAACCGAAGAGCACATTATGTAAAAGTTGATAACGATATTTTATGAGGTTTTTAAAGCACAACCATCTCGCTTAGAATTATGAACTGCCCAGATAAGAAAATTGTCAACCCCTCTTGTATGTCTCTTTAGCATATTTTCCGCTTCCACTTAGTGGATTTTAGCCAAGAGCCTCTAGATAAGACCCAAATGGCCATCTTCCATAAAAGAGCGCGGACTTTAAGTGGTGAGAATAAATACAAAAATGATTTTTTGCACTCCTTCAGTGATAAATCCATTTATATGATAGAAGCACACTCAAAAGATGGTAACTTAAGTGGATTTTTGTGGAGCTTTTTGTCTCATTCCCCTGGGAGATTTATTGTGATGTGGAGAGAGCTTTTATGGGCAATGGCGAGAAAAATTTACCAAAATTCACGGAAGAATTTTATATTTTCAACTCCCAAATGGACCAAAAGACTCTCTTAGCCAAGCAAGATGTGGACTTTGGAGCACTGACTGGGGATCGTAAAAATGTAATTAATTTTTGAAACCCGATGCCAAAACGCGCTCGTCGTCTTTTTCGCAGTTTCTCTCTCGATACATCAAATAAAATTCAGCCAACACTTTTCGGTTACATGTCCAAAGTGGGATTTTTTTACACTCGAAATCTCTGCAGTTTTCTCCTTGCTGACACATTCGACACGAGTTAATTGTTTTATTTGCAGTTAAGGCTTACACCTTCAACGTTTTTTTTGCACCTCTTGTGCTGTGCTTCGCGCAAATAAAGTGAGAAATACAAGAATTTGTTTATTAAACAATCGCCTTCTCCCCTGACCCGAATATCTGTATGCAGAATTGCGCGGAAGACGTTAAGGAGAAATATTCAAAATTCCAATAAGTTTGTGAGTTTCAGAAGTTTGCGAATTATCAAGGAGGAGATATTGTTGTTGCGGATATCGATTATCGGGAAAATTGAGTAATTTCAAATTAATTAAACTGATTTTAACCGTTGAATAAGAGGTCATGTATCATAACCTCGATCAGCAACCCTCTTTAACATTCTTAAATCCTTGTAAAAATCGATCGTGCATGATTCTGGAGATTCCACGACTAGGAGGAGCTCCCAAGAAGCACGACTGTGAGCATTAAAAAATTCCAATTCTCAGGCATTTTTTACCCCCATCGGATGGTATCACATGAAGTGATCTCACGACAGAAATCTCCCTTTTGGGGCATTCAGTTCATATCTTCTTCGTCTCGAGAACATCGTGCTGGAGTTCATGGATTGGCTCACGATTTTTCGGTGCTGTTGAGAGAGTATAACTTCATTTATGGATATACTCAATTAATTGATTTTCATGTCGGACCCGAGTCATGAATTGCTGAAAAAGCTTAAATCTTCACTTAGGTTTTTATCAAAAGCGCTTAGGTGAGAATGTGAGATCGTGTCCTTCATGAATACCTATTTTCCAATCACCCAGAACAATATTTGCACAATTTTATAACACCCGAGACTGTAGCGTGTGTTCTTTCCATACTTAAAACCTCTATCTCAAATTGCTCTCAGCAAATATTCCAAAGAGCGAGAGAAATGGTGTTTACTCGCGAAAAAATAACAACGTATAGAGCTTTTCAATTAAGGGCAACTCACTAGATGAAAATTGTACACTATTTTTTAACCTTTCCATTTTAATATCAGGTTTTTATTCGTTTTAATAATAGTAGAAAAAATAAAAAGCTTCAGGAAATTATATAAAAGGTTTCAAAAAAATTAGCATAAAAGAAAAAGAAAATCTGTTGTAACAATATTTAGAAAATTTCTCCATAGGATCATTAGAATTTTTGGGAACAATCTTTAGGAAGCTTTTTTGCGTCTTCATTTTTATAAAGCTCAATGAATAATTTTATTTCATTTTTTCAAAATCTTATTTTTCAAATTTCTTTAGAATAAATATTATTAAAAAAATGTCAAAACTTAAATTTTTACTAAAATATGCGAATTTTGATCACATTTCCAAGTTTTCCATTAAAATCTTTTCTTGTCTCAAAATCTGTATATACTTTTCTTAAGTTACATCCCCTTGTTTTCAGTTGAAGCTGTATTTTCCCACTCTTTTCTCCTGCATTATAGGAAACTCCATTGGTAAATGGAAAATTGCTTCAGGAGGGTTTTTTGTGTGCCCCCAGAGTGTCTTTCGCGCGAATACGGCATTCAATTAAGTGACTTGACATAATATATCGCCACATAGAATTATATTATATGTATATGGAGAGTGAGGCAAAACTTTCATTTGCACAGTGGAGAGACAGAGAACAGATATTTCTCTCGTTTATTTTTTTGTGTGTTTCACAGCCTCAAGAAAGTCTTGCGATATTTTCTTCAGGACTGCAAGTACCAGCAACTTGTGCCACGTTAAAAAGAAACATTAGTCAAACAAAACTGTGCGCCTCACAATTGTTGCATTTCAACTGGTGGTACGATTTCCACGATTGTTGGACAGAAACTGTGAATATCAATCCCCTGTAATCCATTTTACCTTGACTTTGGTTCCTTTGGTTACGTAAAGGTTAATTCTTGGCAGTAAAGTATGTTCTTGTGCTATTTCCTGCGTATTTATTGACCAATTTAGATAAATCCTAATCTCTGTGCTAATATTCTACGAGATTTTACACAAAGAGTCTATTGATTTCGAGCCACCGAAAGTGAAACTCGCACCACTGACACACGGTGTTGCAGCATAAGAGGTAAAATGTTAAAATTCTGCTGTGTTTTCTCTATTTGAATTACACACATTCGCTAGCGCGAGCACATTTGGTGTTTCTTGCGACAAGCAACTCTACAAGCTCCACAATAAAATTCTTAAGCAGTTGGGTAACCGTAAGCCAAATGGGTGAATGAGGTGGAAAAATTCTGGACATTAGACAACATTTCGAGTGTGCTCGAGGACAGATTTTTTTCTTCCTCCCAACAGTTTCTCGTTCTTAACTGACCATCTTACACGAGGCGCAATTTGTACAATTATGAAATTACGTGATCATTAATCATGTTCCTTTTGTGGATGCTTTGCTGTGGATGGTACAGCCAAGAGGGAGAGAAAAAAGGTAATTTCTCCAATCACCTCTGACCTCAGTTAAAATGAGATTTTTGTCCAGAAGATGGAATCAAAAGTGTTCTTGTTAATTTCCTCTTCGTCCTGCTCTTCAGCAATTGGACAAGTTTCTCACGAAATCTGGGAATTGAGGAGGATTTATGATGTTCCTTTTTGGAGGGAGAAATTAGCCAAGAGGTCAAGACTCGCAGAGGCTTCTGTTGTGATTACAATCGCGAGAGAAAAAGCAACAGATTGAAATTAAATTCCAATTCTAGTGAATCCATTAAACCCACTGGTGGTACTTGAGTGTTAAGAGCTAAGAAGCCAAGAGAAAGAGTAAAAGAAGCAACCTCGACGAGCGACCTTCACCATCCGGTCGTGGATGCTCTTTTTTCTGCCACACACTTACAGTCCCGGAGTCACTTGAGGCTGCTTTGCATGGAGCCATCCATTTGATCTCGATCATTTCTTGCACATGAAACCAACCTTCTTTTTCATGGGTCAATCTTCGGAGAAATTCTCCGTGTCTGGTGTGGCTGAGAAAAAAAAGCTTGAAGCTTGTGAAGAGGTGGATGGGCAAGAATGCACATTAATTTGGTGTATGAAGCGTCCTGACATGATCCTCAGTGGAAAAATAATGATCCTTCACTCTATTGACTCCATAGATTCACCAACAATGCCCATGGGATTGTCCAAGGAGAGCGCCCAAGGAGTCCTGCCGAGAATTCCCTACCTGGCGTTCCTTTTTTTCCAACCACCTTCGCCCATCATCGCAACAAAAGATTCCCTTTTTTTCACGGAGCACCTTTTTGAGCCATTCCCCTCCAGATGCTCTTACCATTTTTTCTGATCGATCTCTGGCTAAAGGTGCTTGGCAGTGCATCGAAAAGAATCATCCAAGATGAAGCTCAAAATATGGAAAAAGGTTATAGGCTTTGCGGGATGCTTAAGATAAGATTTTGACGAACAACAATTACAAGAATAATTGCAAAATTTTATGTTGAATTTTCCACTAGAGAGCAATAGTTATCAACATGCTAAACTTTAGTCAAATCACACATTTTGAACTATAAAATATTTGTTAAACTAAAAATAATTTTATCAGTTTTGCAAAAATTAATTGAACTAAGAAACAGTCGATTCATCAAATGATTCTACAATTTAACAAACATTTTGTTTAATTCCACTGCTTTTCAATTACTTTACTTAAATTTAAATTAAAAAATAATAACTTTCGTGAAGTTGACAAAAACTCTTTTTTATAAATAAACGCTGAAATTTGAAAATTTCTAACTAAAAGTTGGTTGAATTTACGAAACATAACTCCAAATCCGGAAAATTTTAGATTCCTTTACCCATATGGATTACAATATCGCTTTTCCTTTCTCAGAGTCTGCGAGTTCCAGCAAAAAATCGATTCGTGAAGAGAAAGCCCGATTCGGTCAATTTTTCATGAAGATGAGAAGACAAGAAAAAAATCATCTCTTCCCGATAAAAGTGATCGGAATTTGATTCTTCTCACATGGAGGATCATTAAGGGAGATATTGAGATTCGTCAATACGCAGATTGTGGCCTATGAATATTAATTGGAGGCTCATTCTTCAATACAGCCAGATCGTTGAACAATCGAATTCCACCAAATGAATCCCACTCCATCCAGGCACCCTCTTTCAGCATCTTTTATTGTCCATTTACCTCGCTTTTATAATCCACCATAATGGACAGCACATTCCAAAGCGCCAACGATGACTTTTCGGAATGGAGCACTCTCTGATGGACAGTTGGATGGACAGCGCTTGAGATCAACACCAAGATCATCGAGGGGTCCATTCGTGACGCGAGCACCAGGTCCGTGTGTTTGGCTTAAACGCCTCGCTTTTGTTTGAGAAAATCATTATCATTTCCATCCACTGAGATCAACACTTTTTATCTAAGAAAGCTCCTGAGGGATTAAGAGGCGTTTCCGAGATGCTCTCAAAAACTGTAGGTATTATTTTGGCCACGAGGAATTCCATGAAATGAGAAAACCTTCCACGAAAGTTGCTTATAGAGATTTAGTGCAGTATTTTAGGGATTATCATAGTTGTTTCTACTATTTAATTTGTAGAATTAAAAATTATTTCTCCATCCACTTATTCAAATGAGTAATTATGTATTTAAAATGTATCGAGAATATTCCAATTTCAACATGACTAGAACTATTTCTGAGACTGCCTTGGCACGCAAGGTTGGTCCATCTTCCGAGGAGAGACCTCCAAGTCCATATCTCATAAGAAGTGCTCGCAACAAAGCGACGATGGAAGGCAAAAAAGGCCTAACAAAAAAAGGCGCACAAAAGAGGAACAATATAAATCTCAGCACAAGAGAAAATATTCTCCGCTTCATTTTCAATAAATGTTTCTCACTCTTTAAGTTTGCTTCGTCTTGATCTCTTTTGCCTCGTTTCACCGATGTTCTTCCCATTGTTTTGACCTCTGAGCAACAAACAATCCTCCCAAGAAGACTGCCGCAAATACTGAGGATCCTCGCCGGTGTCGCCGAAGAAATATGCCCAGCGATTTGCGACTTTGGGGACACAGAAGAGGCGCGCGCACATTTTTTCTCGCACAGTGACATTTTTTTTATGAAATAAAGTGGACAATAAATCAAATTGAGATGCTGCAGATGATAAAAATGCAAAATACACAAAGTGGAGAGAATTTTTTGGGATAAGGCCCCAAGGGGAGTGAAAGAGTGAAGATGGAGGTAAAAGCTGTCCAATTACTATTGTTGCTAATTTTTTCTTCATCGCCAAATTAAGCACAATTTATACAAGATGTTTTTTCCGTCATTTTCTCCACTTCTTTAACTTGTAAATTGGTCGTCAAGATTATTTCTATATATGCCTCTCACCGGGAATTATTTTTTTGAACGTGCTACTCGCCACGAAATCACGATCTCGAGAATTTTTTAGCTTATCTATCGTGTTTCTCTAACAAATGTGTTCTTTTGCATTTTATGTGCAACAGGCAAATGAGCCGATGGAACATCAAAAGAGGCTGCGAGATACACCCAGAAGCATCGACTTTTGAGCCAAGCTAAAGACAAATTAAAAGTGCTTTTAAAACTTCTAAGATCAATGATAATTTTTCTAAGATTTTTTTGGAAAAAATTCTGAACTTGAGCAATTTTTTGAAATTTGTAAATCTGAAACAGCTCTAGGGTTACCGTGAGTCAAGAAAACATAGAATTTAAAGCATTAGCATTATATATAGAACTTAAGGATAGTTCAAAACCTTTTAAAAATTAAGTAGGACTTTTGCAAAAATTTACTAGAATTTTTTTTTTAAAAAGAACTTTTTAATAAGATTTTCTGTTACTTTATATTTTTTTTAGGAATTTAGAATAAAAAACTCTATAAATTATAATTTTTTTGAAAGCTTTCATTCTGATATTTCAAATATAGAAGTGCTGTACACTTTTTCAGCCATAATATCTCCCACTTGCTGGCCGCTTAAAAACTCTTGAGCGCATACACCTAGTGCAACAACTTGGCGGGATAGAAAATGGAGTGGAAATGAAGCGCAAAAGAGCGCCACAATTAATCGCGCTTGTTGGCGAGGCGGGAAAAACCAGAGTGCTTCTGATCGTTTTGGTTAGACAAAGTGCTTCAGAATGTTTCCAATTTATGTTAGCGTGTTCACAAGCTTTTACTGCACCAAAACCATGTCTTATGCTGTTCGTTTTCTCCACACTTTTGCATGTTTGCCCCTTGTTTTCGTTAATCCATTTTCACTGGGATGTCTCTTGGCGGAGGCTTAAAAAAAACCGCCATACTGTCCAATTATTTTCGATACACCCTTGTAGATTCCTCGATTGGACATGTGAGACAATCAATGGAGATCACACGCAGTGGTTTTTGGGATGTCTTTTGGTAAACATGTTCGACTCATTTGTTCGGCGGAGAAGAAAAGGATTGTCTTATAGAGGAGTAGAAACAGAGAGCTAAAGAAAGGGTCTCTCCGGAGAGACAATCGCCGTTGCGTTTATCAGATCGAAAGGGAACAAGTCTCGGAGGAATCTGTTGAACTTCGGGATTTATGCGCTAAAGCACGTCACGATGAACCGCAAGAAGTGAGAAAAGAGAACAGCAAGAACTTCAAGAAGTTCCAAACAAGTTTGTCTCGGTATCGGGTTTTGTTATCACGACAAACAACTCACCAAAGAGGGTGACTCCACAGACTCTCCTCATTAGCATTTCTCGAAGGAGCTTTCCTCAACATCGCCAAAAACATGTAAAGTATATCGTGAGACTCTCAATGTATATTTTTCATCAATCGATTCTAATGCGATTATTTATAGATATTTTATGCTAATCCCTATTTAGTCATATGCCACTAATTATTTTTTTGTGTCGATGTGGTGTTGAATATTCAATAATTCGATACTCTTGCTCATCTTTTAACAGTTTTTTTCTGCACAACTCTTCACTTCTCACTGAATTTTTCAAATGGGCTCGCGCGCCACACTTTCTGGCAAACCCTGTGCGCGTAAACTAAATCTCTGATTTTACTTCAATGTCATGTCCGATTTGATATTGGATTTCTGCGCATGAAAATTCACTCGAGTGATAAAATATTCCGCTCGTCAGTCATCATAAGGATTTTTTCCATCCAGACCTCCTCATGAAATCCAATCCAATGCGTTGATGTGCAAAAGAAGGTTTTCTTGCCAATTTCGCGATACACAAGATGCGATAGCGTGTGATTAAGTGCTATATATGTATGTATGAGGAGTAATCATCTGGAGTAGTAAGAGTCAGAAGGGGTTCAAAATTTGTGGGGAATTTTGAATACATTAAAATGAAATTTTAGTATATTGAAAGCAATGCGTTAAAAATTTGAGAAATTTGAGAAGAATTTGAATTGAAAACTGTAATTGTAACTGGAAAGAATACTGCCTAATAAGTTGTGATAAAATTAGCCCTCAATTTCGCTTAAAAACTTTTAGAGCTTAACAAAATAATTCTTCAATTTCTCTCAAAAGCGTTTCGCTCCTATTTATTTGAATGAAGAGGAAGAAGATTTTACCAAATGGAAAAGATGGCGACAAATTCCCAGGAAAAATATGAGTTTGAAATTGAAATTCCTGTAAAATATCAACGTGTCAACGTGGCATTTTCCCCATGGTTTTGTGTCCGCGGGAGCAATTAGTAATTATGTCCATAAAAATAGTTTTATTTCCAGAGAGACAAGAGAGTCATTTTAGTGAGTACATTCTTGGGTCATATCTTGTCGTTTTTCACCTTCCACTCGGCGGTGTCCTCATAAATCTTTCTCGTGAAAATTGGCCGTGTCTCTAATAGGCCGAGATCACATTAAGACAATTGAGCGGTTCTGGGTAAGAAAACTCCCTGGAGAAACATTTCAGAAATTGCGTCAATCAATTATACGGAATTAAATGGAGTCAATTGCGATTTAGGTTGTTTCTTCGACTACAAACAGTCTCAGCTGGTGGTTGGAGAAATCTCCTGAAGAATTCTCCATCTCCAAGACAATCTTGCAGCCAATTTCATGCTCGATTTAATCCCAAATAAGTTTTTTTCTGCACACCACGAAACTGATAATTAATCGAGCAATTTGTGTTATGATAAAACATCTTGAGAATCTCCCCTCATTTCCAAATGGAAATTAATTGCAGTGAATATCAGATTCTGAAGGTAACTTATTCACTGCCAAACAACCTTCTAAGTGATTGAGAGAGATGTTAAGAGATGTTAAGTCATGAGTCTCGATCGTTTATATCGAGGAGATTGATTAGGAAAAATGGTTTCTCTTGGACGAAACACTTTGCCCAGACATAAATTGCAATTAGAAGGAACACCATAGAGATTTCTGCTATGAAAATCTACATAATGTGACTGAATGAGAGTTGCAAATTTTTGTCATTCTTCTGAATTAGTTATGCAAAAAAATGCCAGTTGAATTTATCTAATTAGCGTTTTCATAATTAATTGAAATATAAATTATCTGACAATTTATTCAATTCAAGGAGGAAATTTTATAGACGACAAATTTAACGTTAGACCGCCCGAGAACGACTAATTAATGAGCAAGATATAAATTTTTAACAAATAAAGTTATTTAATTAGTTTAAGAATTTACGATATGAGCGATGTTTCATCGATTTAATTAATTACAGAAACGTTAAATAAAATTTAAATAAATTTCAAACAAAACGGTGTAAGTGAAAGACTCTTTACCTGTGAAATATCTTATATGGAATTGCGAATTATTCCGGTAAATTAGCGGATTAAATTGATTTGTTAATTTTGCAGAGATGCCGGAAAAGTAAGAGACACACTTTTAACAACTTTATTCGCTGAAAAAGGCGGAATTCTGACCTCTTGTCGATGATGCAAGAACATTTAACTGCTGAGTCATGAGGTTGATTATTGGTCAATTAGCGAGAGAATTTTCACCAATCACGAATATTTTGGGGACTTCTTGAACATTTCCAACAGTGAATGTCCCCCCAAAAATTATGTATGTCACACGATGGAATTTCTACGAATTCACTAGCGAGTGTGAGATGATCATAAAACTTTTTTTTATGTGTGAAAAACGAGTTGTGAGTTTAATTTCTTCATTTCTTCAATCTCATCTCCTTATAGTGGAAGAAGGAGACGACAAAAGGGACCATCATTAGCATTTTCCCAAGAAACATCTGTGGTGGTTTTCTGACCTCGAGGATTCTCGTTTTGATTCTCATCACCATTCTCTATGTTTAATATCTCTCCATTTACTTCTTCTATTTTATTTTCACAGAGATATGGCCCTAAAATGCGGTGTAACAAGAATTTGGAGATTTATGGACGTTTTCACAAAATTGGTGGAAACAACTTGAGAGAAGCACTAAAAATTCAAATCATTGAATTGAACTCTCGTGCTGCTTATTCAATTACAACCCCTTCCCGCGGTAGCCAAAGTAATCTTGTGAAATCACTCAAAGAGACCAAAGAGATCAAGTCCAAAAAACTCCTCTCGCTTCAATTGATCACACCAAAATATAACTTACATTGAAATTACTGTAATTTGTTCTACATGGAGGCAAAATTGCTCAGTGTGTGCAATTATTGCCAATGGGCTCCTCACAGATTGTTGCTCAAAGCACCATTAAATTATTATTCAATCCACTGGAAAAATCAGTCAAAACGTGTCAATGGACAAAAACCCAATCAATTATTGAATATGGAGAGAATATGGTTTCGTCGAGAGCCACGAGTATGTCTATGGATGAGTTAAATTACTAAATTAAACATTTACCACGAGAGTGGTTGTGCAAGAATACTTTTTCACGCTTCTGAAGCTCAATTTAAAGGTTGGCGCTAAGAAGTTATGCTAAAAATTATGTAAGAGTCTCAGCTAGGGCTTTTTAGAACATCTTTTTTACTCAAATGGGAGCTTTTAGTACAGCGATCGTGAATTTAGCAGGGACACAGATAGCATTGAATATCTGAGCTACTTGAGCAACTTTTGGCGCCAAAGCGATCCGCTAGAGATCACCACTGAGCCAAAAGTTCTTTATATGTTTTAGTTTTAGTACTCAAATACAGCTTTAATTTGGCGCGTTCCATATCTACATTGTAAACTCAGTTGGTAAACAGAGTGATCTCCATATAGAGAAGAGAGAGAGAGAATTTTAATTGTTGGAATTACACACAAGCCAAAGGTCACCAGCGAATAATACCAACGACAGTGTCAAATGCAAGGGAAATTCATTTCTTCATCTTTCTTTTTTTTCCTTCACAAACCATTCCAGCGCCCAATGCTCAGGGATTAATTAGAGAGTATATCTTGAGCCATTTCGTGTCTTTAAGTGCCACACACACAGTTGTTCGAAAAAATGGCTTTATGAGCATCCATAACGGGAATTAAAGGTTTTTTTTTCCAGCGTCTCCAGAAGCGCCGGTGGCGAGGCCTTAAAGACTCACCGAAAAACCAACAGAAAGTGAGAAAAAAGGAGCACTAACGAAGGTAAGATCACCTCAAAAGACACCGAAACCATGATTTTTGCAGGAGGAATCAATTATTAAATTGTGATTTATCACAATTATACACACACCCTCAAATCTCCGGGCCTCAATTGAGATTTAATCAATGTGAAACAGAGGGCTATCCAATTTACCCAATTTGTCGCTCAACTCTTTGTCACTTGAAGTTGGAGAGCCGCGAAGGATGGAGTTTTTCAGCCAAAACCAAAACTCTACCAGTGCGTAGCGTTTGGGTGTTAATATCTCGGCGTTGCGTGTCTTCAGCACATAAATTAGTACCAATAAATCACCATGTATTCCACACCACTTCCCCAAGAAATTCAATCTTCTATCAAAATATGGCCTACAAAATCGGTTCAGATGGACTGCGCAAGTGGCTTAAGATTGAGACATGAATATTTTTAGTGAAATTTGCAAAAAGCAAGTGAACAGAAGGAGTTTATGCATCATTGATAAATATATTTTTTGCAGAGAAATCTTGTTGAAATTACATACAAAGTGTTTTAGTCGATGAGAGTTTTTGGACATTCTTCTATGGATCCCAGACATTGAAGAAAATCTTGAGAATCTCCTCTGCGACAGCAATCATTTCTTATCTGGTGGCAGCACCATTCTTCGTCTACTTCGGACATGCAACTTCTCCAAAAATTGTAGGTCGAGCAAATCAATTGCATCTTCTCAACTGTAAATCCGAGGGATTGTCCAAACAGGAGTCCAATGAGGAACAAATGAAGAAATCCGTAACGAACAAGCATGTTGAATTATCACCAGTAACTTTGCAACTAAAGTCACTAAAGTCCCTCAAATGACTTTTTTTCTTATCGCATAATGAATGCAAAAATTATTTCTATACGATAATCGTGATGTAGTTTAACAGCCACGTTAATGGTTTTACTTTTAATTTGGAATTGTCGGAATTGTGCATTTTTTGGTTACTGTGTAAACTTAGCGATAAGGCGACGATATGGTCATTAAATTAAATGAAAGATGTCCCCTCGGAGGGCCCAGGAGACGAGCAAGGCGCCCGCATTCTTTGAGCTCTCAACTCAAGCATCCACGAGAGTCTTGAGACTGGGAAATTGATTGCTTTCAATTAACAATAGTCGATCACAAACGCCTGGCCAGTGAGCAAATTGTAGTGGCCGCCAGATCTTTAGAGATTCTCTGCCTCAATTGATGCTGATGAATGATTCAGCTTCGAGAGAATTTCTTTCACTGCATATCTTCTGACTCCATGAAAAATGAACTCTAATAATCCCTCAGCCCTAATTAATCCACCCAGGAGAGTTGAAAAAGAGTGCGAGATCATTGCTCTACAAGGGGGAAATATTATGATCAGAAGTGGTGTACAATTGAATGGAAGTGGGCAAACGTCCTTGGAAGTGGATCAAGAGACATGGAAAATTTCAGTTTTTCAGAGCTTTAGCATATTTTAAATTTTAACATTCAAGATTTAGCAATTTATTGAATTTAATTTTTTTTAAATTCAACCAAGCTCAATATTTCGAACAATTTATAAAGCTTTGTAAAACTCTGTTAGGCTTTTAAAGAAACTTTCCGGAGCTTTTATACAAATTAGATCAATTCATTAATGGCTTCTCAAAGATCTTTAGAAAATTTTAAAAATCCTTAAAGCTCTTAAGCTCAGGTTTTGGCAAGTTTACAAACAAAATGTAAAAATGTTGAAAGTGTTGTACATCCATTTTAATCATAATATCTCCCCCTTGTTGCTCTATGTAGAGGAAGAATGTATATTTTTGGTGCGCTGATTGCCACTGAGATTACAAGTCTGCGAGGATCAATTAAAAAGCGATCATCAATTTCAAAGTTGATCATTTTGCTTCTTTGGATGCCTTTTGATGGCGAGATCACAGAAAAGAAATAGACGAAGCGCCGTGAGCGATCTTGAGCCACTGCGAAGTGCCAGATGATCGATTTTCCTCATACGATCATCTAAAAGTTCACTTTGTGTCTCTTTCAAAGTGTTCCCTCCTCGATGAATGTTTACTTGTGTTGTTTGGCATGTTTTATGCTTCAATTAATTGCTGATGTTGAAAAACCCTAATAAAATTGTCAAATGATCCATTAGGGTGGGCAATAGGCCCTCGTAAATGTCATGAAAGAGTAAGAAAAGCACTCCCCACACAGATAACTCTTACTTAACGTGATCATATGAGAGAAAATCTCAACTTCCTACAAATCATAAGAACAACTTCCACTTCTTTTTTCCTCTAAAACCTCACGCGGCGAATAAAAGTGCATAAAAAAGGTGAAAGAGTACTTCAATGTTGAAGGATTTCCTGTAGTCACTTTGTTCTTCTTAAATGGCCTAAACATGCAATTGAAGACACGATGCTCATCATTTTCTTGTAATGCACTTGCAGAGCATGGGTAGAAAACAAGAAACCATTCCACTTGACCATCAACCGTTGTGTCGTGAAAATAAATCCCCCTCCGCGGTTAAAAAGACTCTTTAGCACACGAGATTATTATACTAAATAATTACACTCGACTTTATAATTTTTTTTCTTCATTTGCTAAGAGTCTCCTCATCCGACTTCATCTTACCATACAAATTGCCCAGCTAAATTGTTTGCTGGAACAGCGCAGAGTCGCTATTTTGGGGGGATTTCATTAATAAATTTCCCGCGGAATTACAAGACATGAGAAAATCACAGTTAAGTGACGAATTAATCGAACAAGGCGGAAAAATTGGATGACGATTAATTTTAGCAGTATTTCGATTTGCAATTCTGTCCAAAAAACCACTGAAATATTTAATTAGCCTTGATTAAAATTTATAACATTGAAAATTAGATTCAGTGCCATTTTTCAGAGCGGAATTGATCCGGAAAAAATGTGTTTAGGCATTGAAAAAAATAAATGCACTAGATTGATCGTAAATAAGGAATTAAGGTAAAGTCAAAAATTTTATTCTCCTCAACTTTCAGACTAATGTTTCTTGAAAAATTATACCTTGCAAAATAGACAGTTTTTGCAAGATTTGTTTAAATAATTATGGCAGTTAGTGTGCTTTTTATTGACTCGCAAATTGATCAACAACAAAGGAGACTTTTTCACCATTCTTCAGCCTTCTTCTCGGCTCTTCCTCTTCTGTTTTTATTTATGAATTATACAAAACAATTACAATAATTTTCATAATATTTCTCTCGCATGAGATATTTTTTGACACAAGTGGCAGTTCCACGTAAAATATATGTTCGGAGTCGGAAATTCTTCGGGAAAAATCATAAATATTCAATAGGTATTGGATTTCTTTGAACGATGAAAAATTTATCACGCGACCTGAGGATGGAATTATAATTGCTGAAGACAAATTGATTAATCTCAGGAGGTATCTTGTGATCTTCCCAAACGCCTCTCAAGAATTTTCACCACTCTTATGGGATTAATTCACAATGGATGAGCGAACAATAATAAAATATCGAACACACCCTCGATTGAGAATTCTCAATGAATTCCAATAAATGTCTGAGGATGGATTAAGTCGATGCAGATCAAATGGCAAGTGTCGGAAGCCAGCAAATTGTCATGAAACGCGTGTCATGGTCTCGAGTGACCTCTGACAAGTCTCTCTACCTGTTGATTCTTAGCCAGAGGTATTTTGTCACCAATGGTAGCGTCAGTCGCTGCTCAGCTCACATTTTATGCAGAGTTTTTCGCTTCGTTGAGCACTCAACATCGCCTCAAAACTTCTAGAGTTTCCAAAATGCCCTGTTTCATCATCATCCAACACACACACACACACATAATCATCCATCTTCTGTCTCCTTTATACACACAGAGATGGGCTCTTTTTCGGCCCCGACGACGAGGAACAAGCTGAAGATCCACGGTACAAAAAAAAGAACAAGAACCCGCACCACAATCAGTTGAGGCAAAAGAGAACAAACAGATTGAACGGCAATTCATCGGAAGATGAACGAAGAACAAAAAAGAATCTTCTGACCATCGCGTGAGTCTTCTTGCCCCCTCAATCTCCCTCCAAAAAAAAACACCTCCCCACCAGAACAAATCACAGGTGAAAGAGAGAATTAAAGAATAGTATCAGTGACACTTTCATTTGCGTTTGTACTCCCAACACATTGGAATTTATGCTGCAAACCGTTTTCGTCACGCTTTATTATTTTTCCACGAGGAATTTCTTTTGTCTGCCAACGGACAAGGTACAATACCGATCCGCAGACTCGCTGTTGCGGGAGGGCTCTTCCACCTCGGGTCGCTTCTTGGATGGCAATTGATGGATTTCTCTCTGGCACTCCACTGAGGCGCGGCCAAAATGCTTTATGGGTCACTGATTTCAGAGAAATTGAACATCTTCGGGCGTACTCAGGCATTGGGAAGCCCTCTTGGTGCCAGCAAGGGGAAGATATTATGATTAAAACAATGACTTTCAACACTTTCAGAGCTTTCAACTGTTAAAGCTCAAAAATTTTTCTATTATAAATCAAAGCTTTACAATTTTTTAAAGATGGAGAAATTCTTTTAAAATCTTTAACAATAATTTTAATTGCTAGTAAATCTATAGAAATTAAAAAAAAATTAATAAAAAATAATTTTAAAAAGTTCCAAATAATTGCTAAAGTCTTAATCCAATTTTTCTGCTTTAAAAAAATTGTTCAAAGCTCATGGTCTCATTATGGATTGCACTTTCATTTAAGTGTACATCACTTCTGACCACAAAATCCCCCCTGTACGCCAAGGACTTGAGAAAGAAGATCTATTCCCCAAGATGATAAAATTGATCTTCTTTGGAGTCAACGTTATTCGCGAGATAAACCCAACAGTAAAAATTACCATAAAAACAGTTACTACTTAAATTAGAATTCAGCGGTTTATCAACCCCAAAAATATCTTTGATTAAAATGAATCACAAAATAGTGCAAAGTTTCTTGAATTGCAACTAGTCATTTCTTTGAAATTCAAGCTTCTTTGTTGTAGAATATCACGTTGCATAGAATATTCTAATCGCCTTTTATAAAAATGAAGGAATGTTGCTCAATAAACCTTGCACTTTTCAGACTTTTCCTCAAATTTTATGTACCGATCACCTTGATATTTCACGATTTATTCTTCATTTTCCTCAGTTCCTCGCAGAAGAGACGTGTCAATGGCAAATTGAGATCTTTAGGTTCTATCTCTATTCCTTGGGATCTGTTTCGAAACAGAGGCGGAACACCCAGACGAAGGACACTCAGTCAGCAGAAATTGTGGTCAGAAGAAGGTGGACAGCCGCTTGCAATTAATTAAAAATTCTCCCGTATTTATTTACTCGTGTTATTTTGAGTTTTGTTTGAATCACTTTTCGTTCCACCATTTGGATCCAACCGTTGTGTCTTTCTCACTTGCTCCCTCGTATATATCTCATCGACTGTGTGTATTTGTGATTATTGCTGTATAAACATAGGCAGAGGAGGAGAATTTTTCCAGTTGGAACAGCACAAGACCCAAGTCATACTCTTTTGTTGGGTCTCTGTGCTCCCTCCCCGAAAAAAAAATCCATTTTTTTCTACTCAGCTGTCTCGCGGGCAATAAACAATTTTTTGACTCTAATTATTCTCGTTTTTTTATCTCTCTGCCTTCTCTCTATAAGTACACACAGACTGAAAGTGTTAATTGTTTTGTGGTGCCTCGCTACATCTTGCCCGATGTTCGGCCTGACTTTCTTCGCCTCCCAATGGATATGTTTGATAAACAGGATTTGAGTCATTTGATGGGAAAATTCTGCACATGATCTTTGAGACAAAATAGCGAAGCCCTTTTATATCTCCAATCACAGCCAGAGATGCAAGAAACAGCTCTCTCATTATTCAGATGAGGCAGCCGAAGCCACTTTTTGCTGGCCATTGGAAAAACTCGCATATCTCCGATCCAATGTCTTGGGATTGCACTTCGAAGGCATAAGAGAGAGTCTCGATGCGCGTGAGAATTCGGTTGTGAACCATATGGCGTGCATCCGATGCAAGAGGAGCGCTACAAAAACGCACTCCATTCTGCCAATTCCCTCTTATGCCGATCTCTTCGCTCTCAACAATGGGAATTGGCCTGATAGCCTGATTCGAGATCTTCTTCCACACCCAATTCTCGTCGGAATTATCTTATCGACTTTGGCAGGTTCAGAAAACTTTTAAATTTTCTAACAGTCAAATTTTCTAAAAATTTGTGAAATTGCGTTGAAAATTTGTAAAGGAGGTAGAAAAATTGTCTCTTGGAACAAAAATCGGCACATTAAAATATTAGAAACCACAATTATTATTTTGTGTGATCAAGGAATTGTTAAATACTGCACAGCAATTAATCGGTAGAATTTCTCACACATAAAGATCTCCTCAAATGGGAAGACTCAAGATGTCTTTCATTGGCCAAGGATCCTTGTGGTATAAACAATTTGTGAATTGTTTATTGTGAGAGCCATCAAAATGCAGGGAGAATTATAGCTTGTGGCAATTAAAGAGGCATTAAAACGTATGTTCAATTATTGTACAGTATTTCACTTTTAAGAGGCAAACATATGGGAGATAACAAACAAATATTCCAAATGATGGTTTGGAGCAAGAAAGATCTGAGATGCACTTAAGTTTGTGAATTATTCTGAGGCGGAGAAAGAAATCGCTTAGCATTTCAATAATATTGAGAGTTTTATGTGAAAAGCCTTTTACCCATTATGAGCAGTCGGAAGTGATTAAATATGCTGATCCGACAAATTAATTACGAGGCATCTATTCCACGTTCTTGCACCATCGATGGAGCAGACAGTGAACGTCCTCAGAGATGCTCTCAGGAAGAGATCAAGTTCGAGGCTCATGCAAGTCTTTTGATATCTCAATTAGACGGGAAATGTTTATGAAATTCAGTTTATTGACTCTCTTTAGGGATCCCTAGCGTGGATGAATAATAGAACGGAAGTTTGATTACTGCAATTATAGCTGGAACACTTTTTTTCTATATCTTTTTTCAAATGAATGCGCCACGGAAATAATTTCCCTTCCAATTCATATATCCATCCTCAAAGGCCAAGACATTATACTTTTCCCATCTAGCTAATCTCAATAATGTCACGTATCTGATTCTTTCTCACTTTCACCTCTCGTGCAAGAATATTGTAATACATCGTCAAACAATCCACAGAACTTGCTAAGAACATGATCGTGGTCTTTTTTTCGGTCAAAGAATACACGAAAAGAGTCTCTCCAAAAATTGAAGGCACGCAATGAGAATCATTCTTGAGGGTTCTCTCTCATGGCTTTTTTGCTGCCTCCCTGGGTCTCCTCATTGAAATTCTAATTGAAGTGCGGAGAAAGAAATTTCTCGGTGAAGTTGGGTTGGAATTCGATATGGCAACTGCATTGTCTGAGCCTCTGGAATTTCTCATCAATTTTTGGCTTCACGAAGAAAATGAAAAATTCTTTCAAGAAGCTCTTTTTGCTGACTGTTTTTCAATCAACAAAATGGAATTCATGATCTCCTTTCCATCATCTTCTTTTCCCCGCCTGACGAAAGCATAAATGAATTGGGAATTGTTGCTCAAAATTGAAAATGTTATATGTTTTGGAATTTCAATTTACACACATGCGAAAACTCCTATTGAAAACTTCTTGATGGAAAACCATTCAGAAAAACTCGTTGCAACTCACTAATAAATTAACATAAAATATCCCTGTGTTGAACAACAAAATAATTGTTGTAATTAATTAGTGGAAAATTCGCATTTTGAGCGATCCCAGAGAATTCCCATGCAATGCAAAATTTCTTGATTAATTAGTGGCAAAATGTTCATTCACAACTCAGCGTGAATGAATGGGAAATCACACGTGAATTTGGCAATTCTCATCTTCTCTCCGCTAAATTGGCGACCACATTTCGTCATTCGGCAGATATAGAGAGAAAATAAACAGAGAAGATTAAATAGTGAACAACACTTGAGATAAGAGCCATAAAAGTCCCCTTATCGAATTGACGCAAAAATCAAATAGCGTTACTTAATCCAATCTGTTACACCTGAATATTTTGGCTATGGAAACTCCCGAATTTGGACAGTTTCTGCACTTTGCGAAATTCACGGAGACGATGAGATTCATCGCCCCAGAGATTGTGATGAAGAATTCCCACGAATAATCGTGCGACACTGAGAGAAAATTCAATGAGGTTCAACCCAGAAGCCATCTGCTTAAAATTCATTATCAAAATGACTAACGATGATAAGATAAGTGATTGGGATTTTTTTCGCTGCGAGAGGCAGTTAGTGGATTTAAATTAGGAATTAAAACAGGCTTTTTATTGATGAAGCAAACGGACGCGATTCACGCGTAAAGCCACCGTATTTTAGACTCAAGATTACAAAATTACTCACGATTTTCTTGGAAAAGATAAACAGAGAAAAATTATGTTGTTTGTTTTAAAATTAAGCTTCTTATATGCGAGGATTTACTTTGTCCGCATCAGAGTGTCTTTGTTTAGCAAGAAATCACTTTGAAATATCGCTTCATTTCATGTTATTCATTTTTTAAAGAATTGCTCTAGTTAATGATGTCAATGCTATTTTTCATTCGCAAAGCTTCAATTGAGCGATCATTTTCTAACAGTGTAACGATCCCAAGAAAGTATGAGAAGAAGCAAACGGCAGATCGAGTTCTTGGCGATCCTTTTAAGTCAACAATGTACTTATTTGGCATAATATCACCATCAATTGATGAGTTTCTTCGGTGCCTTTTGTAACGACGCTTTTTGAGAACTCTTTTCAATCCACAGAATTCCTTCTCATGAAGGAGACGCAGAGGAGATTAAGAAAAAAAATGTCTCCTCATCATTGCAACTGCATCGCGATATTGTGTCACGATTGACCATCAATGCTGAGATTTATTCTGTACCTTGTCGTTGGGATGAAGAAGATAAACGTCAAGTATTGCATTTAAATCACAAAGTCTCTCTCTCTTCTTATATGGCGAAGATATTAAGAAATACACTCTGGAGTTGTAGAGACTTCATCGAATTTGGTCATGGACGCTTACCTGTAAGAAATAAAAGTAAAAAAAATTATTCATTAAAATGCTGGCAACTTACACGATTCATTGAATGTGTTTTATAATAATTTCTGCATAAAAACACATAAATTATATCACAACGACATGCCAAAGCGAATTTGCATTTTGCCTGACTCGTCAAAATACGACGTGGTGCTCCATTGGAGAATTCTCAAGAAGAACCCAAGAGTTTGCAATCTCTTTTGTATTCCCGCAGTGTGTCTGTGTTGGACTCTTTATTAGTCGCTTCTTCGTTTTCCATTGAAGCATGGCAAAATATACAAGAGAAAAATCTCCTTTGGAGCGAAACGCGATTTTGGCGGGGATTAGGCAGCCATATGGAGAGTCGCGCCAATTTAGACGATATCTTCTTAAGCAAATGAAATTGTTGCCAAAAAAAGACAATAAAACATAAAACTATATGGATTTGGATTTACCAGAGAGAGGTCTAAAAAACGAATATTTTCAATGAAAATGAATCTTAACCACAGCTGAAGCTTCACCTCAGCTGTTGAGAGTCTGCACAACTCAATCATTTCCATTTAATAGTGAAACACACACACAAAGCCTGAAATGCAATTGAATGATCCGCAAGACGAAGCTGGGAGCGTCTTACGAGAAATATTGCATAAAGGTCTATTAGAGCAGAATCATCCCACGATTTGCATAAAATTAATTTATTTCAAACTGATCATCGACGCTCTTTTTACTCTCATCCTGTTTATCTGGCCAGGAACCTCATTGGGTGCATTTTTTGCCTGGGCAAACTCCACCCCAGAATGTGCGACGATCAATTTCCTGGCCTGCGGGGAAATGAATTCCTGCCCCGCACATTTCTCTATCTTTTCACCATCACTTCCTCGTATGATATTGATGGATTCTGGAGAGGCTCTCGGCAGTGTCGGGTATCATGGAATTAGCTGATGAACTTGAGTGGGATGAAAAGACGACCCCCAGACAATAACTCATTGCCAATGTCTCTCAGGCTCTCAATCTCAAAGCACATCCTTCCGGTTTCATTCTATTCAAATTCATACGGCTGTCTGGCAGATCGTCGTCCTTTGCATCATCATTGAGCACGCACACTTGACACGAACATTGAGGAATAAAGGGTGGAGAAATAGAGCGGAATCTCAGGTATTCAGTCCTCTTAACCCTCTGAGGGACAATGGGTCATAATGTTCGTAGAGAATTATTTTTCCCATATTTTAGATTATGAAAGGGGGAAAATTCAGAGAAAAGTATAGAATTATAGAATGGTTCACCGGCAATCTCTGGAACATTATACATATCTATATATTATGTCAGAACGAGATAGAGAAAAGTAGGGCTGTTCCAAACGGGGGCACTTACGGATACAAAGTTTTATCGCCTGAATTTTCCGGAAAACTCGTTAGTCAGATATTCTGAACAATTAAAAAAATCCGTAAATCTACAAGATCTTACTTTGATCATATAACAAGCAATAATGATAGAACTTCGTGGTCCTCTAAGGGTTAAAGAGAGGAAAGAAAAAAGTCTGATACACTTTTAAATGCAATCTAATGAGCGAAAGTTGCAGAAAACATCTTAAAATGTCGCCGAATTTGAACTATCAAAATGTTCATTTCATTTGGACAACTTCCGTGTGTAAAATACTCTCTCGAGATGGTTTGTGTTTGTCATCATCGTCACAAAAAGCGACACATTGGCAAGTTCCGCAAAACCTTCCGGTTTTCCAAGCGACTGAGGAGAGCAATAAAAGACCCAGAGATGCAGAAGCAGATGTGAATGTCTCAAGATCTTTTGTAAATTCTCTCATGGCATTAAAATGCGAGAAGGTGCATTGCAGAGGGACAATTGAATAGATCGCGGTGTTGTTGATTGCAAAACCACATCATCATCGATATGGGGGCCTCCATGACACAGAAAATGACTATTTTTCCCATACTTGCAATTTTCTATCATTTACAGCACGTCGCGTAAAAATTGCCATGGTGATAAGAAAATTGCGCAAGATCTTCTTATCAAGTGGCAGATTTTTTTCCATCATTTCATTCAGTGACCTCACAGCTTTGTGCCTATTTTTGATTGATCTCAACACTCAATGAATCATTCATTGTTGTGCTCTTAATTGGAGCTCGTTGAGAAAATTCTCGGCTGGCTCCATTGATCATTTTTCACAGTGAGAATCCTTCAAATTCCCAGCCTTTCTCATTCAATAATCTCATGCTTTTCTTGCCACGCAAAGGCGCTGTTTTTTAAAATGAAATTCCCATCCCAAAATGGTCATAAATAAATCATATGAAAATCGGTTTGAAACCTTTCCAATGAGAGGAAATGGAAATGTAAAAAAACACTCAAGCAACATTTCTCTCAGCCCCCAGAAAAAATGTTTCGGTTTTATGCAAATCCCTCCAAATTTTCCTGTTACTTCCTGAACTTCCACATTTTTTACTCCTTATAGACCTGAGATTAAAATTGCACCAATTGACATTGGACCTTCCATTTCCGGTGCAACGGAAGTTTCTTGCACACTTTGGAAATTTGAATAAGTTGCATTCCTCTTTTTTTGGGGTGGAAGAATTTCGATATGGTAATTTTGCTGAAGAAGGAAAAAGGCGGTTTCTTGGCCATATATTTGATTTTTTGCTTACCTCTGGGGAGGGTTGTTAAAAATGATATCTTTAAGGCAATCTTTGGAAGAAAATTTAACCTTCTTTTCTGTTATTTTTGTTAGTTTCTGAGAATTTCTTATGGCTTGTATTAGAAATGTGTCACTCATTTCTTGCGAAAAAAAGGAAATTCAAGTATTCCCAATATATTAAAAATCAAACCCTCATCCGTGTTTCATCCTTAATTAAAACAGTTTCTTTCCGACCCAACAAAACGGAAGGAAATCAGAGTGAGAAAACCATCCACACTTCATCATCATCCATGTTGGATTCTCACGCCAAAAATTGAGAAATTAACTTTTTCCAATCATCCTAGGGTGCAAGATAATCTCCCTTCTCAGCACCACCGTACAAGATATTAATAAATCAAATTTGTAAGAGTCCAACAAAAAAAGCGAAAGAGATTTTTATGGTGGGTGAAAAAAGCATCAAAAAACAATCGTCATTTTAATATTTTCGACATCTGTTTCCGATGAGATCTCATGGGCTCGTAGCTGCCTCACTTCTCCTCAAATCATAGTGTCTATACCACAGCATAAAGATTTGTTTAGTATGAAAAAAAATGCCTCTATATACGTGGTTGTATTTTTCTCACAGATCAACTTTTTGATTCCATTCTCCGGGTGTCTCACTATTTGCCTTCTCTACGAAATCCCATAGAATCTATTTAGACATGCGGTGATCGTAAGAAATGAATGGATTGAGTGCTGGTGAGGTAGGGACATTTGTATGAAAGAGAGATTTCCACAAAATATTCTATTTAATTTTTTCTACCCGCTTTTTTCCATTCTTTCAAACTCCACAGACTGAATTATCTCAATAATAGAGGAGTAATTTTGTAAAAGAGCTCCTAACACGGTGTCTCGTCATCTGTTGCTGATCCATTCCCAAAAAGAAAACCATGTACAGCCATCGAAAGAGGTGAATGTGTTCGTGCACGAGAGTGAGATCCAATACAAGATCATTATGCAATGATCATTCTTCGCCCCACAGACTCAACATGGCATTCCATGTAGGTCGATATTTATATGAATTTTCCAACACATTCACCGTGCAATTGAAACACTAATTTTATTCCCTCAGTGAATCATTAATGATCACGAAAATAATTTAGAGAAAAAAATTATACGCTAGAAATTGCGCTTTTTTCAATGCCAACCTTACAATTCTCTAACCATTCTAACACACGATAGATCATTTGAGCAGATCCAAAATGATAAAGACTAATGTTTTTTATCGCGCAACTCTCATCTCTAAATCTAAACTCTCGATCATCATCTCACTAATTGACTGATCGCAGATTCGATCACTTGATGATATTTTGGACACTAAAACTCTTCACGTCTTTCACGTTTAAAGAGTGATTCGAGGAATTTCTGTGAATGGATGAAACAAAAAAATATACAAAACTTTACAATGAGCTACAAAAAATGTGTTCCAACAGTGATCAGTCAGCGAGCGCGATTGAGGATCAGGAATGAGCAATTTACGATTCCATTGAAGAGGTGTTTGATGAATTTTATGTTAATTTGAACACACTTTTTCTATGCCATCGCCATCCATAAAAGGAACAATTTTTAATGAGATCTCTCTGCTTAAAAAATCACATCTTACCTCTAAACTATCTTAATGATCCTCCTGTATAGCCCCCGGAAAATTCTCCGATCATACAAAAATTACAGAGTGGTGATTTAATGAGAGAGATGGAAAGTTCTTTGACTTTCCTCAAGGCACAAAATCTAGTTTAGATGAAACTGTTGAGATGGAAGGAATGTTGATGGCCAATTAAATATCATCAGTGAAAATTTATCTCAAATGGAAGGTATTTGGAGTGATCTGAGATTTGGAAGAGAGATGGAGAATAATGGGAATACCTTTAATCAATTAATTTGGGCTAACATTGGTTTGGAATCTTCAGATTTTTAGGAAAATGTTGTCTTAAAGCCAGAATGATTCTCGGGGGTTAGAGTTGTTAAAATGGTATTGTAAGTATTTTTATTCAAGTTAAAATTTTTGCTTCAAATATCAAGATTCAGGAATTTCCTAAAAGTATTACGAATTTTTAAAATATTCTAAGTATTTCATTATTAAAACTAACAAACCAACCCAAAGCAGTTAAAGATATTAAAAATATCATAAAATTTCTAAAAAGTAAAGTAAAAACTTCATTTTGAAATTTTTTATAAGCTTTACTCAACATGCATTTTAACAAAGGGTGGGATCTGTTGAAATTGTAAAGGAATAAAATGTAAATTTTCTTAATAACACTTCGCGTGAATTAATTGTACAATAAAAGTTTTATTGGGGGAATATTTTTGAGAAATATCTTGACGTCTTTTCGTCATCTCTGGGTCGAGAAAACAATTTTTTCGTTCAAATAATAGATTTATGCTTATCATGAAGAAATTTCTCAGCTACTCCTGGCATTTAAAAATTATTATATTCATACAAATAGCTTCTAATTTTGTAAGAGGAATAAAAACATCTCAGCCACACCGATAAAATTTTGAGTACGTGGAATCGCATGTCAGAAATAGCAAGTCGAATCACACCCATTCACTCACGATCATCTCAGCGTGATCCGCGGTTGAGGGGCGTCCAAGAGGCAGAGAAGCGTTGAGTCATTACAATTAATGTATTTCCGAGAAACATCACCAGTGAATTCTCCCAAACTGTTTGTCTAAATCAATATTTTTCAATACCTTATTGCAAATGATGTTGCCTTTTGTCAGGTTTGTGACGATCGTGGTGTTAACAATCCACAACTAAAGATTTTCATTCATGGCCTCGCGTCTATTTGATAAAGGCTTGGCAATCTTTTTGTGCCATGCATCGTAAGAGTTTCTTCCTCAATTTATTGTCTGTCTTCTTTTTTTAGTCAGAAAGGCCAGAAACTGAGAAAATGGCTCAAGATGTGAGTCGCGATCACGCAAAATCTTTACTCACTTCTCGTGCCTATTCGACAAGAGATGAGTCAATAATTAATGTAAAATTCTCAGAGAAGAGGAAAACAAAAATCATTTGAGACAATTTGTTCAATTGATGCCATACGACATTCTCTCTCGAGTTACTAGAAAGAGATCGTCATGTGATCATGTTCGATGATCGTGGGCTTCCAGCGATAAAGAAATGCACTTGCTCAGTCTTGGCGATGGATATTTCTTATGCTCCTCCTCGATGAATTCCTGGCAAAGTGACGAACAAATTGATGGTCAGAGGTTAAATTGGCCTTCTAAGGCGATCGACGATCGAGTCGATGATCGCTTGAAACCCTTTTTTCTCATCGCATTCCCTCACAAATCTCCAATTGACCACAGAGACAACATCGAAGAAGAAATAAAAAAGATACACCATACCGTCGTCATTCATTTGAGATACAAAATATAGAGGAGCTTCTTGTCCAGCGAAGAAGGAGAAAAAAGAAAAAAATGCTAATATGCCGGAGTAATAACAGCTTTTCACATTAATTGTTGCTATTGGCGAAGATGGCACAAGAAAGCCGTTGTTGTACTGCGAGGAAACTCTTTCTTTTTTTTCCACTTCAACACAGATATAGCTTTTGGAGAAATACGAGAAATACAGATACAAGTTTTGAGCATCATGCATACATAAAAGTCTCTTCAGAGACCCATTTTAATTTTTATATTCCAAATATTTCCACAGAACCGCTGTTAAATATGGCAGAACTGGACAATAATTCTCTCGAGCATGCGATCACGTGCGGCGATCTGAAAATTAATGTATCTACCAAAAGACAAGGCATATACAAATGACTTTTGCATTTTTTTATTTTACAAGAGTTGGAGAATCAATTTTCGGTGAAATATCATGGATTTTCTATGAAATTCGGTTAATTTGAATAAAGTATATCACTTTGACATGAAATTCCTGTCTGACAGCTGTCACTTGTGAAGTGACAGCTATCAAATATGTCAATTTTGAAAAGAAACTGCCATGAAATATAAAATACCGAAATTTTCACTGGTTTCCTGTAAAACTTTCATGCTTGACAAATTGCATTTGATTGAATATTTACAAGCTTTTACGAGCATTTATCGTCTGAGACACACCAAAAATAACCCGTTCGAGACACGACCAATTAAGCACAAACAAATAATTGGAGAAAGAGAACTGTCCGAGAGATTTTGAGAACAAAGTAAAAATCTTCCAGGTGAGAGCAAACGAATTAATCGACAATTCCTGACATACTTCTTTCCCTTCACGTGTCACTTCCTCCGCGAACCCAGCCCAAAAACATCTCACCACGAGAGGAAAAAGTCAATTTATTCTCGGTGCATCACTTGAGAAATTGACTGACCACTTGAGATTCTCATGGTGTTGATAAATGTAGTGCAACTGGGAATTTTCTTTGGTCGAGAAGGAGGAGAGAGATCTTAAGAAAAAGGTGGATTGTCGATGGCTGAAAATGGCCAAGGCAGGAATTCACCTGAGCCGGTTTTCTGCAATACGCAATATGGAGTCCCTCCGTCAAGTTCCAGTTAGAAAATCGCGCACAAAACGCACAAAGATCGCCAATAACAGGAAATCAGACCGGCTTTGGATGTCTTCACTCTACGCGGGCAAAATTGCACCGATGAGCAAAAACCCGCCACAGATATTGCAAGAAGTGCTGCAAATATTGGTAACTCAGCAGAGAGTCGCATTATCGTCATGCAGCATTTTATGAAGTTTTATGTGATTTCAATAACTGATAGACAATCGCAATTGACGCAATACTAACACATCTGGCGATAAATATTCAGCTTTTTGAAAGGATTCTTTGCAATTAGTCGCCGTTTCTAAATCAAAATTTCATTAGGTATAAATTGTATTATTTTGAAATATCTATTCTAACAAAGTCTCATTGAGAAAGATGCGTTAATATTGTTTAAATATGTGATTAAATCAAACAAATCAAATCAATTTTCATTAGTTAACTCTTTAAAAAACGACAAAGGATCTATTGATTTTTTTGTTTCGGTTAACAATTTGTTAAGAATTTAAATTTTCAAATAAATGTCAAATTTGACAGATAAGCGATAAGCAATGAGGGATCAGCTTTCACCGCTGATATCGGTCAGAAGATCGATCATTACAAAATTTCTGAAGCGCCAACAAGTAATTCAACCCTATCAAATTCCTCTGATGTTAAGGTACAAAAAAATTGTTTGTCTAAAATGCTCTCTTATCGGCGAACACACAATTATTCTCTCACTATATTACACAAATATCCCCGCCAATCCACGTTAGTTTAAATTACACGGCATGGCAGAAAAATACGCGAGAAACGACAAGAGAGCAGAAATGATGACGACAGTCGTTTTATTGCATATTCCAAGTTGAAAATTTGCTAAATATCAAGTGGTGCGCAATTTTTACAATTCCCTCTTTTGCCATTCCTCCATGGATCAGCACAAAACCATTCTGCCTCGCGAGGTGAACGATCGTTGGTTTTTTCTTTCAGCGCGAGTTGAAAATAAAATTCGCGCTTTTTTACCATCATTCGGTGTCGAAACTAGATCATCAAAAAAAATGGGAGACCTTCTGGTGGACGCAAAAAAATCTGTACAAGTTCCATCTGTCAAGAGTCAACCAATTTTGTGCTTCTTTCACTCTTTTTGTCGTCCACAGACCCTTTTATCTTTCGGGAGTTTTGTTGAGAGATAGAGATTTTTTTGTGTGACTTGTTCAACCCTGAAAAAATGTCACATATTGAGAAAATTCTACCTGTTCTTACACATATTTGAGTCCCTTATCTTTTTGAAATTCATTCTCCACGCCATCACAATCCATTAGGTATGTCTCGAGTTTTGGAATGGATGGTGAAGTAATAAATTTAATTTTCTATTAAATACTTTCGTTGTACATCAAAGGGATGGGCGGGTTTAGTCGGTTTGAATTCAAAAATTTTGCCGGCTATAGTCTTTAAGTTTAGGCTAGCCCTAAACCTTTGGAGAAATCCAACCGAGCCACACAAATAGAGTATATACCGTGGGTCCACAGCTTCAAACTAGCCTTAAGCCCTAATCTAGCCTAAAGCATCTTTATAGATCCACACAATAACATAAAATATTTTGAAAATATTAAGATTTGTTGAAGCTTTTTTATTCAAATACTTTATTAGATATTCGATCTTTGAACTTAAACATCGGGCTTCTAGCGTTTCTGGCTATTGCCCACATGTCTTCTCTGATAGATTCTCCATACAAAACAAACATTTTAAAAAATCTATAGCATAAGTTTACACGCAAAGACGATCAAATAAGATCATCAGAGAGATTCCAGGACAAAAGCCTCAGTTCAATTGAATTGAAATTATGTCGTGAAATAAAACTCCAATCTTGCAGCGTATCGAAAAATCTCTCACAGGACGTCTATAGACACCCCCGGCAAAAAAACCTGCTGGTAAAATACTTCTGAGAAGGGAGAGAGAGAACGATTGGGCTCATCTCAAATTTCATGGGTTCTGTGAAGTGCAAAAGAAGGTCCTTTTTCCCTGAGACTTTCATCTGTCTTCTCGGACGGGATCAGCTTGGAATTGTCTGTACCACCATCTTTTGTGTTCCCTCCTCAAATGACTGATGGTGCACAAGATGCACCCGAAATCACGGCGATGGGAAATTTCTTGAGGGTGCGGATTTTTCACCTTTTGGCTGAGAAGATCCTCAGAAGTGGCATTGAATGTCAATGATTAAAATTAGCCCCTGACGATCCTCATCCTGGGGTATCACGCCCACATTTGTCGCCTCTCGCGAGACCTCAAAGAGATGTTGCAATGGTGTAATTTTCCCCTTTTCGGAGGATTGTCTTTCAACATTTCTTGGATTTCCATATTGTTATCCCAAGAGGGCTGCAAGGCCTATTTTGAGACGCTGCACGCAGAGGACACCAGTTGGTCTTTTATTACTTCCTAAGTCACTTGAGATTAGAGCCTCTCACTCTTCTGAGACACCGCGACTGATAAGAGCAGCCTCTCAAGAGAAATCTCAGGAAATGATCATAAACTTCAGAGCATTTAATTATTTTGCATCTACAGTGTCTCATTTGAATAATATCTGTTGGCTTGACGGCTCTATTTCGAAAGCCGCCAGAGAACTGTTAAAGAATTATCTTTATGAATTTTGATGTGGCTTTATCTTCTGAGAAAACATATAAATTTCGCGTGTCTTTAGGTGATCGAAGTGTCTCTTCCAACACCTGAGTTTCTCTAATGATTTCCTGTTGGGTTTTTTCTATCTCTGAAAATTCCTCAGACCCAAAATCAGACTTTTTGGCAAATTATTTTTGTTGAAGATTCCGTAAAATAATCCCTCTAATAACCCTGGCGTTCGCAGTTGTTTCCTTCAAAGGCTATTTCCTCCATATATTTTTTCTTTTTGAAAAAAAAAGTGACAGGAATTGCTAAATTCCTAAGATTGGTAAATTGTTTTACAGCACGCAATTGAATATTTTAGTCCAAGGGGAAAATATAATATTAAGGTTAAAAAGAAACTTGAGAAGCTTTGAAGAGCTTTCAAAGCAACACATTCTAAGAAGCTTAAGGAATTTTTGAGATTTTTTAAAAACATTTATTTTTGGAAGCTTTATTATTATAATTATCTTAATATCGATAATATTTCCCCCTTATTTTAGCCCCTATCGTGCTACGACAATTTTCGAGGGTGATTCACTTTGGCGTCTCTTGGGCAATCTTTATCAGGTCTCTTAGGGTCTCTTTGGCAAGTGGTTGTTTTGCCATTCCTTGTCCTTTTACCTGTTTGATTGTTTTTTCTTGTACGTCTCATTTTTGGCCACTTGAGGGGTAGTATAAATGTTGAGTGGCAGCTCAAGAGGGCACAGAGATTTCCAGAACGAAAGAGACGTGAATGGAGGCCCTCAAAAGGACAACGTGGCGAGGTTTTGTTCGATTGTTCAGGTAGCTGGTGACGAAGGTGGGTTAGGAGCAAAAGGATTAGACCTTAATGGATCCACCCTCAACTTCGGAGGGAGAGACTTGATGAGGAAATAAAAGGCAGTTTGATTCTCAGTCACAGATTACATTGCCACTTTGCATTCACCATAAATTCATGTATTTATCTTGAGAAGGGTCTACTTCTGTTTGGTGATCCACTTAAGAATGCTTCTACTTCTGTTCCAGAGGGACATTTCGAAGACAAACTTTTGAGGGATTAAAAGAGAGGATTCAAATTTCAATTAAGGGCATAACAGATCTTACGAGTAAAATTGTATTTTGTGGATTTTTATATTTTTGAATTTATTTAAAATGTTCTTAACAATATAAAAGTCTTTTTATTTGAGTTACCACAAAATAGTAAAAGGTTGTAAAACTCGTAATTAATTGTAAGCTATATTCTTCTGTTTAATGAAAAATGATGCAAAAAAAATCCCACTAAATTCACCGAAACATAAAAAAAAAACCTCTTCTCGAGAGATCACTGCAAAAAACAACCATGAAATTGTGGGTGATCTTAATGGCTTCGCTTCTTAAAACAGAGGAGATTTCAGTGATTAATCACATGAATAAATCAAGTTGAAATATGCCAGATTTTCAGATGAGAAAATTAGAATCTCTCAAGATACCTTAACCGGAGTCCCAGGAAGTCTCTGTGGAAGTGAAGGCATGTGTTCCGAATTCATTAGGTATGGTTTACAGATCCACCAATGAATTTTGGATATATAGGGAAAAATTGCAACATTCATCAGGAAGAAGGAGCCCAAAAAAAAGTCATCAATGGATGCTGGAGGAATATAATTGAAGGAGAGAAAAAGCAGCAGGAAGCCTTGAGCCAATTCTCCCACACATCTGGTCAAATTCTTCTCTTTGGTATATCCTGAAGATTCCCTCGTGGACACAAAAGGCCAAATACTCCCAGGGATCCCTTTTAGACGCCTGAAAGGAATTGCATTTTTTTCCATGATCTCCCTTTTTGCCCTACAGCCAAAAATCATGTTTACTGCCAAACATCTTCAACAATGATGCAACATTCTTTGGGTACTGATTCCTTTTCGAGGAGTGAGTTTGAGGACGAAATGAGGCCTTCATCATGAACCTGTCAGGGCGTGGATTAAATCGAGATCCAGAGTGTCCTTCAAGGGTCATTTCGCCACAATTCCGGTCCTCCCCGAGGCGATCTTGTTTGTGATTTTTATTCACCAAAATGTGATGTTGAAGACAATTTTGAGAAGAAAGATTTCGGTCACATCAAAAAATCAATATTTTCTTTCCCTCAGCTCGATCATTAAGTGATCTTATGAGGTACTTCAGAGAACAATTTTTTCCAACAAGTTCAATTGCGATCACCCAAGAGGTGAATTTTACCTTGTTTGGTGATCGTGCATAATAAAAGACTTACACGATCCAGTTTCTCAAGTGATTTTCAACAAAAATTTTCAGTCCAGCTGAAAGATCAGCTAAGATCACTCTCGATCGCGGTTAAATGCAATTGCTTTCGCCCTCTTGCTGATCAACAAGTAGATTTTCATGTTTCACTATCGGGGAGAGACTTAAAGTCGAATTTCTCGATTTTCAATTTAAATAAACTTCCACTACATTGATGATCGCGATGGAGGAATAGTCCACTGGTCCATTAGCTGCAGCTTCCCATGAATGAAAAAGTTCCACCAGCACTTTGACTGAGACGGTGGTGGTGAGGCTGCGATTTCTTCGAAGCCACTCTCAGTCTTTGGGCTCGCGATGGTGTGCGGAGGAACGGCAAACAGGTTTCTGATTGAATTTCACACAGAGTTGTCCATAAACGATGGCATCACCTTTTTCTACCATTCATTTTCTTGCACGAACACCTGAAACCTTGGCTGATTTTTCGTGCATATACACACACATTCAAATCGACCAATTGGCATTCCATTCAACTCCCACTCAGGCAGATCCAACACTTCTTTGTCTCGCCTTATCAGCGAATGGATTCCCGCTGATAAGCCTCACAGCGTCACAGCAGCTTAATCACTCTGAGACAGTGTAAAATTTTTTTTCTTACTCCACCACTAACTCTAATCATCTTCGTGACAATCTTAAGATCCTTCCCACAGCATAATCCATTGGTGTTAAGAAAAAAATGCAAAGAATAGGGAAACGCCTCACGATCACCACGCTTGAACGTGAAAGAAATCCTCAATTCGAGGCTCAGTATTTTGAGCATTTGAATTCTCCTCAGACGTCTGATGCATTTGGGAGATTATACAATCTCCAATTCGAGGTTTAAGGCCGTCAGAATTGAGAAAATAAAACGATCGTGGACCACAGCCAAAAATCTTGCATTCCACGAAGGAGTTTTTACCACAATGCGAAGAGATATAAAGGGTTTTCATGCAAAATTAGAGAAGAGAAATGATATGAAAATAATTGAATTTCTCTTGGCATGAATTAAATCCAAATTAGATTTTTCAATCATAGCAAATTTTGCTCCTAATAAAAAAGTATACGATCAAATGATCACAAAGATCACTCCGGAAGATCGCTAACCCCTTATCAGCTAACTCGTAAAAGTTTGTTATAGCAATAAATCTGCGGTTATCTCAAAATATGCAAACATTCAAAATTGAAATCATCAATCCGTGAAGATCGCGATCGCGGAGGATGGCGCATAAAAAACCAGTGAATTTTTGCTGATCGTAAATAACTCGCTGTTATCATATAACAAGGAGAATTTAGAACATCACAAATAGTAGCAGGAATTTCTTGAGAAAGTTCCCAGAAATACGTTTCCACGATCATCAAACGTGACTTTTTCAAAATACAAAAAATGTGAGGATCACTGTTTTAAAATAATTCCTGAGGTCACCAGAGATTCAAGTGGCGTCCAAAATCAATCTCTGTGTGTGAATTTGAGCGGGAGATTTTGATTATTCAGGGAAATGCTTATGCTCGTGGTGTAAGAAGTGGGATCAGTGATCTTTATGAGTAAAATGATCGCGCGCGTCGCAAAGTTGGCACTTTTCCAGCGCGATGGCATTTTGCAAATTGCTTGGGCTCATGTTTATGTGATTTTCTTGGAAAAGTATTATCATTTTCGCCACTCACCTTTCATATCCTGTTCCTCAATATAGGCAGCACATTTTCCCGCCACGAGAAAGACCGCCAAAATCAGAAGCGTGCGATAATCCGTCATCTTTCTCCGGGTTCACAAAAATTTCCTCGGCACAGGTGAACTTTCTATCTCACCGTATATTTCGTAATCCGTAAATGGCAAAACCTTTTTTGAGTGAAAACTCTTACAACTATTGACACTCAAGTCGCACAATACACAACACACGCAAAAAGCACATTTTACAGCCACTATAAATCTTTTCAAGATCGCTCCACTGTGTTTTATTATTCACAATATTATCTTGCAATTGTTATAGAAAAAAAAACACCACATAGACACCTTTTTATCCAATTCTTTTGCTCTCTCTCCCTTTCTTGTTCACTCTCTCACGAAAAGTTTGGTGAGAAGATCGTGTTGAAAAGTAGAACTCTTTTTTTTATCTAACTGAAAACTCCCATTATTACCATCTTTCACATATGGTTATGATGAAATGGTGCTGTTCTGTAGGTCATTAAATTCACTCGATGTCAGGTGTGTTTGTTGAAAAATTCCTCGGCGACACGGGAAAAATTCACATAAGAAATTGCACGAGAACCACTATGAGTGGTAAACAAAAACACACGGTTGGACAACAAATAAAAGAGCGACTCACGCAGCTCACAGATCAACAACGAATGACAGCATCGCGCCAACTAACAAGTGCGCCAACCCCGATGTCAGACACACCAGCGCCAAAGCTGTTAACTACGGTGGAAGATGGAACTAAAAGGAAAGCTTAACAAAAGCTACTAAAAGGTTTCGTAGCAGAGACTCAATGGTTAAAAGATCTTTTAAGATGGTTAACCCATCAATGAACAATAATTTGATATTGGATTATTTATAAAATTTTCTAATTTTTCTTTGATAATCCTTTAGAAAAATTATTCAAGTCGTGCTAAAATCGAAATAGGAAAAAAAGTTTGTCTTATACTTAAGATTTATATTATAACAATAATCTCAATTTAAAAAGAAGAAAACGTTTAAAGAAAAATATAAATCGTTTCTAAACATTTGAAACGATTTCAAACTACTATATGTAATGTTTTGTCATAGCTAAATCGTTTTAAAACAGCCAAACGCGTTCTCTAAATGTTCTTAAACAGTTAAAACGTTTTTTATATAAATATTTGCCACGTCTTACATTCAAAGAGTGATAGTCGAAATTGATCGTGTCACGTTCCAATATGAATGTGTTAAATAAACAGATTTAGAAGATTAGACCCAGTCTCAAACATTTTCAAATGGATTTCAATTAAATATTCTCTAAAAAGCAATTTGAGACGGAAACCAAATAATAAAAATATTTAAAAGATTAGTAAAAGTAATTGGTCGTTAAAGGGTTAAAAATATTACATTTTTATTATATTTGGCTAAGATTAAAATACTTACTGCTTTAAATGGATCAGTCGGCATAGATGAGGAACTGGACATTAAATAAAACTCTATTAACACTTCTGATCAACAATCGATTTTATGTCTTGGTTTTTTTTTCTTCGCATAAAATATTTAAATATTTTATATTAGCAGCTTGCATTGCGCAGTGATGTTCATTGTTATTTATGTTTTACACAATATCTCAATACTTTATCTCACTTTACAAAATAAAATCATACAAATTCATCTAAAAAGTGTGAGTGTTTGTTCTTTGCCATTTTCTTGTTCCGGGGAAAAAAATCAAATGTGGAGATTGAGATTATATTCTCAGCATTTCGTCTCTCATCTTTTCTTTTAATTTGAGAGTTTTTCTTTTTGTAAGGAAATGAGGCACAAAGTGAGGAAAATCTTGGCATGTGTTTATCATTCGAAAAAATCAACTTCAATTCACCTGTTTATCACATTTTTTTCGTCAGTTGGTTTTTTGCTGTGTTTGTTTTCTTGAAAAGCTATTGCTCTTTTAAAATTAACTTCCAAAGGGACTAAAACTAGAAGAATTTGACTGAAATTGAAAGCTATACACTAAATAATTTTATACCTAGATTAGAAGTATTTCTTTCTTTTTTCTTTTAAGTAATAGTTTTTCAGCTGCAAGAACAAAATGTCTCTCAACAGTTACAATTTGTTGTCTTTGTCTGTAGCAAGAATACAATTTATCTACCATTTAAATTACATATTCCTCTAATCAATACTCTACGTCCTGCCATTAAAATGCTTCAATGATGCATGAGGCCATTTATTACTATGTTTTTTTATGCTTAATTTTCATCCTCTTATTTCCTCCTTCACTTTTGCTCTTAAGATTATTAATATTAGGTTTATCTGAACATGTAAAGCTCTACGGGATTTTCTTTCATCATCTAAATTTCATTGTTTCTTGTATTTTAATGCATTTTTGTCATTCTAAATATTGTTTTTTTTTGTTATTTTAACCATATTTATCATTCATTTCTTTTATTTCTTTTTTTACGTGATTGAAAACAATATTTTTGTGTGATTGAAAAAGTAACAATCAGGAGGATTGAATTTTTGCAATACAAATTCATCTTTAAAACGTTCAACAATGAATTCATATGTCTCTTATTCTGGCAGTAGAATGTTTTTATTCACTTCCTCTCCAAAATAATTTGCCTTTTATGTGCTCTATGGGCTGTTTTTTTTTTATCTCAAATAAGCAGTTCCTAAATTCCGCTTTGCAGATTCGTTCGCTGAATTTGTCCACTAGCTGACTTTCAATGTTCATTAGAATATTTTTTTTCATCAATATTTTCTCACTCTAGTTAAGTAAAAGTTGCATTATTTGCATTGCAAAAATATCTTAATCTGGCTCTCTGCATTCTCCCCCACATATTACTCCACCATCGAGGTCGTCCCACCAGTTATATTGTCTACCTAAGTCACACTAAGATGTGTTTCTCAATTTGATATTTGTCTCAGCATCATTATCTCGACACTCGCAAATGATAACGTCTATATTAGAAATGATATGAAATTATTTGCATTATGTTAGTGCCACTTCAAACAGGCAAAATATGTCTTTAGGAACTCGAATGCTCACTTTGAATAGTTTTTATTTTATTTCTCCTCAAAACTATGATCCTCGTGAGATCGAATCAAGGTTGTGAAATTTCTGATATGTTTTCCAAACAACTCTCTGGACATGTTCAAATTGCTCAAAGTGATAAAAGTTCCTGCTGAGATTTTTTCGGATAAAAGAACGCTCAAGTTCTCGATTAGGGAATCATTTAGCGTCATTATAAATAAAAATAAAAAATTCTATTTTCATTGACTCAAAGTGGTGGAGTCTTTGAGATTACGAAAGTATTTTCTTTAATGTTTGGTTAAAAATAAACAGTATTATAGGAAGTTTTATAAAATTATTTTAACATGTTTGACAAAAAAAACTATTATAGGAATTCTTTCCACTTTAAAGTAACTGAATCGATTTTATCAAGAGAAATTCAAGAATAAATCAATTATCAAATAAAATTCATGATTAAATCGATTAAGATCCATTTATATGGGTCCGATTTGCTATAAAAATAACTTTTCCCAAGCTTTTTCTACATAAAAATCAAGGCGTCCAAAAGCTTAAGTAAATTGTGTAATTTTTACACTTATGGCCATTTTCCACACAACTTTTTACTCTTTAAAAAATATTCTCCTAAAGCTCCAGAATCTTCGCCAATTCCCCCTTCCAGCGAGAACTTGAGCGCGTGCCATAAAAAGTTCCTATAAAATTATGGAAAGTAAAGATCTCCATTGCGCGGCAAATGATATTTAGTGTACAATAAGGAGGCGCACAGTGCGAAATTTGCGCTTCGTCCAGTTTCGGCTGCGCTTATTGGACGCCGGAAGGAATCTCTAGCAGGTCACGAAGGGATTCTCCGTGATCCGGATCTCCTTGGCGTTGCCGTTCACCGTGGCCGCCACATTGCCATTGTAGGCGTCACTGAAGAGATCATTGTTGTTGCTTGCACCACTTCCGGTGCGACTGCGCAGCCACCTGAGCGCCGGCGTCGCAATGAGCGGTGATGCTGATCCAATACCATTTTGGTTAGACATTAGTGTTCGTTGGTGGGCAGAAGATGGTTGTGTTGCGAGTGGGTGGTGGGCGGTGAATGGAGAAAGCGTGTGTATTTTGGGGAGTAGGATTTCATTTTTTTTTTACTTTTCATTTGATGATTTTGTCTGACTTGTTTTATTCTGTGGAATGATTTCATTTTTTTCGGCATTTTGTCATTTTAAATTTTCTCTGTGGCCGCGCGTGGTGAGTCGACGAGAATATGTACAAAAAGAAAACCCTGTTTTAACAATCTCATCAACATTCTCATCAACTCTGCAATAGCAGAGTGATTCTTTAAATCTAGAGAATCACACACAAAGAGCCACAAAGCTGATGATTGTCCTTT